>JAVDBV010052720.1:0-29676 GCA_032619315.1 Piper longum
AAGGGATGGCGTCACCGTGCCCTGGTTTCCGGTGGGTGGCGGAATTACAGCCCAAATCGGACGAATTTCAAAAGGGACAAAGATGGCGTATGAACAGTGGTGACGACGGTGGGTTAAGAAATCCGGCTAGCTGGGGTAGTGATTGGGTTGCAATCTGGTCGAGAAAGGTCCCTCAATGGTCGAGGGTTCCCGGACAACCATCTAACGGTAGAGCTTTTCGGCGACGCAATGGTCGGCGGCGGAATGGGAGATATTGTTGTAATCGACCGATTCCAGCATTGCCATGGCCGGAAAGTATCCGGGGGTTGTCGTGGATGAACCTTGGAAGCATAGTAGAGCTGGTCGGTGGCGGTCAACGGCGGTTGACAGCAGCCGGAGGCGAACAATGCACAGTCGCTACCGAGATCAAAGTGATGACTTTGGGGGTCGATTGGGGGCATATCATGATAGCACTAGCCAAATGTTATGGTTGGAATTAAATATAGTGCGGAGGTGAGTCGATTCAAGGTGGTGGATTAGCCGGTGGTAGTCGGACGACGACGAAAAATGCGTCGGAAAATACCCGATTACACCTCTGTTTTAGAGAGTTGGGGAAGAAGAAGATGGTAGTTTCGTAAATATGGGTTGACTCGACACTGGTTCGAGTTAAAAAATAATATCAACTCGAAATAAATCTTAAAAAAAATTAAGTTAATGAGATACACATTAAGTGGCTAAAATAATAATTTAATAAATTATTATACAAAATTATGATATTAATAAAATTACGGTAATAATAAATGGTTAATAAGTAATCGGCTTGTTACAAGTGGTTAAATTAAATCGATGGGTTAATAGATTATAATCGTATAAAAATTAAACCTTTATTAAATTAAATAAATTAAAATAATGGTGTTAAGAATATCCTTAAATTAGCATAATACAAATTAGTTAAAGAATATACCAAAAATAGTAATTAAATTCCTGGTTATAAATTAATAATTATTTATTTAATTGTCAAGGGAGAATTATGAATTTAATAATTAACTTAAAATGTGAGGAATGATTTAAAAGAGTATGTCACATGAATAATCAATTATCTAAATAGAGTTATGGAAGATAAAATATTTAATATGGCATAGCATTTAGTTGCATGTAGGATCATGCAAATAAAATTATACTAATGTATAATTTTATGTTTTCACTCAGATTAAGGTTAGCAGATCACAGTTGGACGATAGCACAAGTCAGGTAAGTATAATAGGTAGAACGCTATACTTTCCTTATTGGTAGCCTAGGTCGGCCTGAGCCCAGATTCGACCACCATACACCAAGTGCAACCGGGGTCAAGGAATTGACTCAGTCCGACACGGGGCCGTATTATGTATGTAAATTGTAAATGCATCGTTATTGTTTTGGAGTAGTGATAACCGCCCCATAAAAAGGCTATGGCTGGGGTGAGTGACACACAGAGATTCCTCCATTGCACTGAAGTGCAGTGATAGCCTCCCCATAAAAAGGTTACGGCCGGGGTGTGTGAGGCACTCGTACTGGGTCTAGTGATCGCCTCCCCATAAAAAGGCTATGGCCGGGGTGTATAAGGCAGTTACCCTAGAATTGATAGTGAGAGTTTCCCCACAATCGGGGCGTAGTAATTACCCGGGTCTAGTAATCGCCTCCCCATAAAAAGGCTACGGCCGGGGTGTGTAAGGCACTTATCCTAGAATTGGTAGTGAGAGCTTCCCCACAAACGGGGCGTAGCAATCATCTAAGTACAGTGATAGCCTCCAAATAAAAAGGCTACGGCCGAGGTGTGCGAGGCACTGTCACTGGAGATGGTAGTGGTAGCCTCCCCACAAAAAAGGCTACAGCCGGGGTGTGCAGATCACTGCGGACACCTCCTCCGCATTGGTTTGGAGTATAGCGGCATCGCTCCACCACATATTAAAATGAATATAGAAAACTAGTGAAATATACTTGATTTGTTTTATCTATTATACTACTTAGTGTTGTAATCACTAACGCGGAATTGCCTCCGCAGGTGTGCAGATATGAGATTAGGTGGGAGAAGTCATTAACAACCAGAGCATGGAGCAAGATAAATATGAAGACTCCCTTTTAATTTTATTGATAAATATGTGTGGCTACTGGGAAACGGTCCTAGACAGTGGGAACCAATCTTATACATTGTTGTTAAATTTTTATTCAATAACTTATTAGTTTGTTTAAGTAACACCTGGCCATCTAGGCCCAATTAAATAATTGAAAAGTGACGGGTCGTTACATTCATGAGTAGATCGTTTGATGCACAAACTACAAGTTATCAAGTTCCTCTATGAAGATAAGCCATGATGTTTAAATTGTTTTCAAATAGAAGTGTTCATGTAGAAGTAATCTTTTTTGCTGTTATCAAATTCATCTTGTTACAAATTAACCAAGTCACTTTCAAGTCTTTCATCCTTTAACCTCCAACAAGTAGTGTCTGTTGAAAAGTAAACCTAATTTGTTCAAGTAATATGGAAAATGTTGAATTGAGCCTCACAAGTTAAAACTCCCTAATGGAGATTTACTAGTAGATTTCATGATACTCAAATGTATAATTTATCAAGTTCCTCCTCATATATATGTTATTAAGTTGAGCACTCAGAGACCATGACACACCTGGCCAACAATTTAAGGGAGGATGTTAAAAAATAAACGTAATTTTAATATTTCGTATGAACATAAAAATGTCAAATTGTTCAAGAAGAAAAGAATATCAAGAGATAATATTGAAGACCTATTAAGGCAGAAGGATATAAAAGACGGATTAAAGTCTATAAATAGATATTTACGTTCTCATGTTCATGTGAGACACCCTAGTGGAGATTTACTAGTAAAGAATAAAGTTATAAATTCCATTGTGCTATATGTATATTCTAATAAAGTGTTATCATATTTTTGTATTTCTACCCTAGGTATTCTAACAAAATGTTATCTTATTTCTATATTTCTGAAGTTTGATTGACATCTGAGTTATGTCTAATTAGATGCAATTCCAAACAAGGCTACATGAAACTAGAGAATGAAGCCACATTAAAGAATTACAGAAGATTTTACGCAATTTAAAAAAAGTAAAAAAAACTATCTTTCTAATCCATTAAGGGATACAATGTTGTGAAGAAAGGCTCAAGAAGGCTGAATGTGAGGCAATGTTGATAGATCAAAAAAAGGGAGACGTAACAAGTTTGGAGTAAAGATGAATAAGAAAGCTTTCTGCATTCATCAAGAGATAAATGAAAATATGTTGAAGAATTCGGTGAGATAGAAGAAAAACATCTAAAAATGCTCTCTTTGTCATGTGTCTACGGAATACATGATAGCATTTTTGGGGAAGGAAATGAGTGTAAGATATTGAAGTAAGCATCCAACAAAAAGAGCGAAGAAAATAAAGAGTTTGGTTTAAATATTTAGAAAATGATGAAAGCAAGCTAGCTAAGCGAAATTTTAGAAACGCAAACTTCTCATTAATATTCATTTATCATAAAATAGAAAGTAATGGAACAAGGCGTTAATGGCACAATTAACGCTGATATCTGATCAATTAAAAACAACAATTAGTCATATAATCATTCCCACTGGTCGACAAACAAGAAATTAAGATTCTTCTGTTTCAAAAAAATTCTTAAAAGAAGGCACAAATTAACGTTTATGAATCATATCAAAATAAAAATAAGAGCATAATTCCTCAAATGAAGTAAGGAGGAAGGTACATATACAATGAACAAACTTAATTGTGATTATACCTGCACACATATTCACGATGCAGTCATTAGTGCTATTCACTAGCTTGTCGCCCTCCAAGGCCGTTGCCGGCCTGTCGACGACGACTACGATGATCAGGAAGAGGAGAAGAAATCAAAAGTACTTGTTGATCTTTGCCACAATATATGGAAAAATTGAAAGGATTGTAATAAAAAAGAAAACACAACTAATACTAGACGTGGTTGTCAATTATGTATGCCTTATAGTCTTGTGCTATTGATTTTGCAAACTCAAAAAGTTAACGCTATTGATCTGCATATGTGAGGATGAATCTCTTCTTGGAAACAACATATACTTCTCCATGGAGGAGATTGACCCAGTAGAGGCGGACATTTTTTTTCCCCTTGTTGAACACATATACTTTATAAAATTGTAACACAGAATTCATTGCTCATTTCTTCCAATGAAACAACACATTATAAATGGCTGGAACGGGTAATGGTTTTGTAATAGCTGGAAATGGACGTGTGACACTTCACAATTGCCTTGCTAAAAATTTTAAAAAAATAAAAATAAAATTAAAAATAAAAGATAACTGTGTGCGCTAATTCATGGCCACATTGTTGGAGGACCATTGCCCCAATGAATCGTTCCTCTTCTTGAAGACTTTTAGGAGGTAAGAAAACCAGGATGAGATTTCAACCTTTATATTGAAAAACAAAAATTGAAGAAGCAGGACAGCATCCATATTATAATTTCAGTTTATTACGTTTGCCCATCAAGCTCAGAATCGGCGCCATATGCATGCAGAAATGTTAATCCGAAGCCTTGGACGTTGACTGGTAATTGCATGGTTTTAAACAGTAGTTGCTTCCTGCACGTAGAACAAAGATCAAGTTTAATTCTCCACTAAATCAGTAAAATACGAAAGTTATCTGGCAGGGGAAGTAATGCATGAGTCTGGGCTTTCTTAAACTTTTTTGAAAAAAAAAATGTATGAAACTGGTCCTTATAGAGTCATTATAAGCATAATCATTGGCATAAGGATCCAAACCAACCATGTGTCAAAGACTAATAAATTGACAATATGCAACAGACATACATGCAAGCAGAGGGCATGCAGATCAATCAAGATCTTACCATTAATGGCAATATCAGCCAGTTGAAGGAAAGGTTTATCGAGACGTGAATTTATGAAAGTTAACCAGTTAATTTGAGCTCATTGCAAGTCTTTTTTCAGCTGCCAATGCTGCCGCAACAGAGGGAGGCAAATGTGACAGACTTCCACCGGTCTCATCATATTTTTTAGGATCTTTTGCCGGAGAAAATAGAGACTCGACATCGTTCAGAGTCAGAACAGGCTGGTCCTGATTCTTTGTGTTTCCATTGATAATAGAATGGACAGCCCTGCTTTTGTTTAATTGGTATATACTCTCCTCCACGGAACCTTTAACCTGGAGATAAGTTGAAGAGAAAGAAGCACTTAGGAAACGTACTATCCCACACGAGAGATTTTGTCCAAACAGATCTTTTAAGAGGAAAAAGCAAAGTATGCTCCTACTAGAAATCGGTGAACAAATGTCATCTTGTCCTGTCCAATGCGGTGTACCCTGTTGATTGCTTGCGCTTCAGCAGCTGGATTCAGAAGTGGTTCTACTAGAATCACATGTTGCGCTTCAAGAATGTTTAGGCCATTAGCTCCATGTTGGATTAGTAACAACAACACCTGTACAGGTTCCTGCTCTGGTTGTTTGTTCAGGGGCTTTCGAACTTCAAGAATACTTTTTTGTCCTTTGAATTGCATGATGGCAGCATGAGCCTTTCTGCATTCGAAAACAATAGTCTTGGTGAAATCTTTGAATTTTCAGGTACATACAGTCGGTTTTCACACTAGCAAGATTTTTCCATGTTCAAAATCAGTTGGGCTCACCAAGCCTTCCATGAAACTGACATTATCCCCTTAATAGGGATCAGCCTTGTAAAAAAATAGTGTTCAAAAAATTTCTGCCAGAAATTTTAATTTATTTTCATCAATTACACGTTCCTATTTGCTAGCAGTAGTACTTCATAAATTACCTGCCTCCTTTCATTCGAACATATCTAATCCCATTAGCACCCATTGCATGCTCCATAACGTCCAAAACATCATTCCAACTAGAAAAAACAATAATTTTTGCATGTGGATCTGCAGATTTGATCCATAAAATTCTCCTTGTAACTGCTTCAATCTTGGAAAAAAGAAAGATGTTAATATTCAACTTGTGTTTTAAATCAGAACAAATCTGTAAAATACATAATTGCCATTATCATTTTGTCTTATTTCCAAGCACCTTATACTCAGATAAAAAACAAACCTGAATATGTATGCTTCATAATCAACATGCCAACTTGATAAAAATTTAACAATCTTCATAACTATGTTCACAAAATCAAAAGTTCATCGGGCTCATGACAGCAAATGGAAGTATACTAATGAAGGAAAGATTCTAACATCGGAATCACCCGAAGGCAGGGATATGTGAAGTCGGAATCAACAGAAGAGAAAGAAGAATTTGGAACCCTTCAAGAACATACACTCAAAAGTTTCCAAAAACTCTAATTTATGGGCTGGTCCTCTAACCCCAAATTAAAATTTTAAGAAAATTACAAAAGATGCGAACTTACAAAGAAGCCGTTGATGTTTATTAAAAAGCTGACTAAATACCCTTAAAACTACTGTCTACCCTGTATCAATTCTATGCCATTTATTTATAAAGACAAATGAGAAACAGCAATAACTAAAATTTTTAGATGTTATGAATTTAAGTCCATTGTATCATAGCCTCATTTATGCGATAAACAATTATAGTGTCCATCATAATGAGTAATAATCAGCTGTAAGGTCTTACAGCTGATATGGCCGTAAGACCCAATCAGCTATAAGAAAATTACCACTCATTAAATACCCATAATAGCAATTTTGAAATTTCAGAAATAAATAAGTGCTATCACCAATGCATTTCTAGTTGTTCATTGGTTTTTACAGCCAATATTGGTTGTAAGACCTTATAGCTGATTATTTTCCGAACATAATTATAGCAGGAGTGTTAACTCTTTTACCAATTCAAATGACTAAGAATCTAACAGAAACAAACATTTAACATGCCCAAGATCATAATATGGTGATCTACTATCATAGGTTAGAACGAACAAAAGGGATCATATGGCTAACCTTTGTGCCATAGGAGCCACTCACTGCCATAGAAACTTCAGAAATGTTATGACCTTCCAATGATGATGGCATTACAGAATCACAGACCCCTGTTTTCCCATCATTCACAAATCCAATATTCTCATATTCTGTTCGCTGACGACAGGTAGGACACATGACCCACTGTCCTCTTCCATTATGAAATGTTTGTTCCATCATTTCAACCAAACCTGTAGAAATAAAACATTATCACTCAAATGTCAATGGTTTGGATGTGAGAAATATGGAAGTAGGAAATAGTAAGTGGTCTTCCTCTCCCCATAGAAAAGTAAGTGATCTACTCCTAGAAAAGTAGATAACTTCAATGCATTTTGTTAGAAGAATAATCATGACTTCCTCCAATTAGTTGTTCCATCAAATTTTTTTCACAAATCAAATCCTTCCTCAAAACACAAGAAAAAGTAGGAAATTTTTTTTTGGTGAATGAATTTTATGGACCACCGGTAGAAAATCTTGATCATTCTTCACCCATAGATGAATGTATACTAATTTCAAAATTTACATATGCATACCACCTTTTCTTGTAGAAACTACTTAATATTTTCCTAATGTAATTTTTTCATGCCAGCTAAACAAACCATTAAGGACTATCATCAATGATGTTCAAAATGCTTCATGACTAACTTCAATTTTTTCAAAAAATAAAATACTGTAGGAACAAGCACTGGTATCCATGATTGCAAACTTAAAACAAATATCTATAACAAGGAAATAAAAGAGTGCAGGACAAGCAGCGCTGGCACCAAAAACAAAAATTTATGCTTTTGACCATTACAATAAGAAACCAGAGGTTTGACCCTGATCCTAACTAAAATGCTCAATGTTAGATACATGTTTTACTATGGTTATTGTGAAAGTAAATATTAAGTGGTTCTTAGACACATGTTTTACTATAGTTATTGTTAAAGTAAACATTAAGTAGTTTCTTTTCCTAATAGCTTGAGCTTTTGGAATAAGTAGTTAAACCTTTTAAAATTTACATGGTATCATAGCTAACGGGCAGGGGTTCAAATCCTATTGGCAATATATGTGCATGGAGAAATATAAATATGCCCCACGTTGTGCCCAATGAATTATTTACCCCATGTTTGTCCCCGTGCTAAGCCTAAAAAATTAGCTTCCACGTAAGGGGGGTTTGAAGTAACCTAATACTTTAAGCTTTTGGGACTAGTAAGACCATCTAAAATTTACAGTTATAAATAACAACTACAACACTATAGAATATTAAAAACACTTAAGTAACATACTTATAGGAAAATAATTACTAAATCAAGATAGAGCGACAAAAACCTACATCTGCAGCAAGTAATGTGGCCGCATTGGAATACCATTTTCTGAAGATTCAACTTTTCTTGACAAACTGGGCAAGACTCATCTTCATTTTTATTAAAATAAGTGTCAGCTATCCCTGATTGACATGTAAATTTTCCATGGTTCTGGATTTTCAGTTTAGTTTTCTGTTCCAAAATTTCCAGTCCCTACTAGAGAAAATCACAAAGCATAAGTCCCAAAACAAACAAGACCTAAATTCTATCACTATGTGAACGAACAATGGAAAAATTTACCTTCAAATAGCGAAGTTGACCTTTTATGCGATTCAACAAAGTCAAGGAATGAAATTTGTCACTGGAAAATTGTACGCTGGCTGCAGGTAACTCTTCTATTGTAAATGCATCAACTCCAGCACTATTGGAATCTGCTTCCCTCAAACGTAATCTTGAGGTTGCCATTTTGATTTCATCATATGCACACAAAGTTTGTGCTTGTGCAGTGGACAAACTTCTTGCAAGGGGAAACTCTTTCCTCATTGCCTATATTCCAAACATGTATGTTTTAGACAAAACACAGGCATTTAAATAAGAGAAACAAAGTTCATAAACAATACAATCCCATTATAGCAGCCATTCTTCAGACCTGCATTTGTACATATTATTGGTTAAAAAGTTCTTAAAAGTTGTGAAAGCAGCTTTATTTGAAAGAGAACCACATCTTACAGCAACTTGAAATTTGCTATGGTCCCTATTCTTGATTTAGTATTTACTTTTTTTCATTTTCCTTCCCCAATATTGGGTCCCATCCTTGAGGGACCCACAGGCAGGCCACTTTTCTGAGCTAAATGCATCCAATATTGGATTCTGCTTCCCTCAAATGCAATCTTTAGGTTGCCCTTTTATTTTCATCATGTGCACACACATTGCTTACGCCTGTATTGAACAAACTTCTTGCCCAGGGAAACTTTATCCATACAGCATTTATTTCCAAAAAAGCGTGATTTAGACAAAACGCAAGCATTTAAATAATGAACAAACTTCATATACAATGAAATCCGACTATGCTAGCCATTTTTCAGCCCCACACATGTACAAATATTAGGGAAATTTTTCTTAAAAGTTATCAAGAAATCTGCCTTATTTTTTTAATGAGGTTAAAATTTGATTAAAATCCAAAAGAGAAAGATTACAGGTAACCTAAGCCATAACTGGCGAAAGGCAAGAGGAATGAAAAGCCACACCAAAACTCGGTAAGAAAGTTACATTTGTCCAGAACATTTTGCTTGTAATTTAAAACAACAGAGGCTATTTGGATCTTGGAGACAATTGATAAAGCAAGAGTTCACACAATGATAGAATTTACCATTCACAAGTTCACATCATTAGACCCTTGTTTAGATAATTGTCCTCTTGATGGCTTGAAATGTCTTCAAAGATTCTCTTGTTGTGCTCATAGCAAATAAAGGCAAGGAATGTGATGAAAAGAGGCTTCACAAGAATGCTAGAACATGGATTTTGAGCACAAAATGTAAGCAGCCAATCAACACAAGAGAGCACCCGATGTTGAAATATAGCATTTGTGGAGGATTTGGCACCATAGGAGTGCAAACGGTATGAGTAGCCAAAAGACGTGATCTAGATTCCATGCGCAAAGAACGTCGATTGGCAAGCTCGAATCCTTTCTTATGCAACAAATCTAATGTTGAGATCCCCTTGCACATAATGAGCCCAACAATAAAAGCATGTTTGTTAGATCTTTGCTTGAACCACACAATAGAATGCCACGGGGGCACAATCACCACGAGCACGTAAAAAATTACAACTAACTCTTACGAAAGAATTGACCCGAGGGGTCAACTAATGAAATGTTGTCACAAGAATTGGGACGGGATGTGTTGATTTAAAAAAGCGAAGTCTGTTCCATAAATAAAGTATCAGTCGAAAGTGCCAAGATCCATTGACATTTAGCTCAGCAAGGGTCTCATTGAAAGCACCCCTAAGTTCTGTTATTACTCTGTAACCAAATTTTGGTAGTAGGGGAGAATGATCTAACCAAGGATCAAGTTATGTGTAAATGCGGTTACCATCACCAATTTTGAAGAAACAACCTAAAAAGAGTCTACCCCTTTACGAGAGATACAATTCCAAGCGTGAGAGAGAGAGAGAGAGAGAGCGAGGTAGAACAAACCATATGGAATGAACTGAAATGTAAACATCATGAAACCACTTAACCCAAAAGCTCTCTTTGTTAATAAGTACCCTCCAAAAGAGGTTGCCAAGACTTGCTAAATTAACCTATGATAAGTCACGAACTCCAAGACCACCCTCAATAAAGAGTTGGCAGACTTTCCTTCAATTAACATTGTGGAAATCGTCGCATTCAATCTTTCCTTTCCAAAGAAAAGCTGATTAAAGCTTAAAAATATGATTGAGGATCCTCTTGGGTAACTTAAATGTAGAAGTCTAGACATAGCACTAAGAATAGTCTTTAAGAGTTGAAGGTGCCCAACATCAAATAATAAGCAAGACTCTTGAGTTGAAGGCTCTATATGCCATGCTTGAGGTGCCCATGAACTTAGCTCTAATTTTACCAGGGGCAAATAAATAAAACATACAAGAGCTTTTTAAACTCAAAGGAAGACCCAAATAACTGATGGGAGCTCTCCAAATGATAACCAAAGATCGAGGAGATTTTATTCTTGAACTCATGAGCATGAAAGAAGAAAATGATGTTTTCCGTAGAATTAACCTCCAAACCCAAGAAAGAAGAGAACTCCTAAAGAGTTTGCTTTATATAAGTAGCTGACTGGATGTTGCCTTCAGAACACGCAAAGAGATCATCAACAAAAAGAAGATGGGAAATTCTCGGAGCATTCCTTATTGAAGGAAGCATAACAAGGTTTTGCGAGACCTTCCTCTCAAGCATGGCCTACAGAGCCCCCATACAAAGACTCAATAGAAGAGGGGAAAGAGGGAATCCATGACTCAAACCACAGTTGTTTTTAAAGAAATTATAATTGCACCCACTGATTGAAAGTAGGGCTAGTGACACAGTCCTTTATCTAAGAGATCCAATATTTGTTGAAGACCATATCATGGAGGACAAGGAAGTGGAATTCTTATTTCATTTTGTTAAATGCCTTTTTGAGATCAACCTTTACACAAAATCTCTTCAGGTCATACCTTCGATTGAAATTGCAAACCAAGTCATGAGCAAGTAAAATGTTCTCATCGATAAATTTACATTTCACAAATGCAGACTGATTTAAAACAATCAACTAAGGTAGAGAAAACAAGCAGGCGGCCATAATCATGGAAATGCACATGTAGATGAAGTTGCAAAGAAAGCCATAAGAGGTCAAAGGATCTTGCACGAGGAGATTTAGGAACTATAGTGAGAGAATGCTATAATTACAAAAACGAAGAAAATTATCCCATTCAAAAAAGTTCTTGATAGCTAATATAAGATCATTTCCAACCAGATCTTAAAAGAAGATAAAAATTCCTTTATAAAACCATGAGGGCCAAGAGCTTTGTCGGTAAGAGAGGCAAAGATGATAGACTCTTTCTTCTTTTATGATTTTTCGAGTCAAAGGAGATGATTGCTCATATGGCAACCTCCTGCCAAAAGGAATATGTGTAGAAAGAGTGGTGGAGAATGGAGTGAAAAAGATGCTTAAAGAACCTTTCAGCATCATTTCCAATAGCTTGGAATCAGCTAATCAATTGCAGGGGAGTCAATCATGTCATGGATTAGGTTCCTTAAAAAGTGTAAAGCAAAAACAAATTGGACAAGGAGAGAATCCTATCACAATCTTAAACGTTTACTCTTGACTTTGTCTATAAAACTTCTCAATATTAATGAAAGCATATTCTAGTTACTCTTAACAAAGCTAACAGTCGGGTAATTAGTGGCACGCCAGGCACAGGCAAAGAAACCACATATTGAAAGAGAACCCCATGTATAAATGACTGGAAATTTAACCAGGTCCCTAATCTTAATTTACCCTTTCCATCTTCCTCCTCCAATATTAGATGATCCCATCCTTGTGGGACCACCTACAAACGCCCAGCACTCTTAAAGCTGATAATTAACCAAGTTTGAAATTTACAATAGGTGATTTTGCAATGATCACAAGTCGTGGCAACCAAGAGTAAAAAAAAACCATCTAGGGATAGATGCCCTCAGAAGTGAGAATGATATGATTTTATATAAAGTTCACTGCCAACATGGAGGGATGCCCATAGAAGTGAGAAACACAAGATGCTATATGAAGTTCTCCACCAACAAGCATTATATAATGGGACACCTAGCATATCCATTACATTGCCCATCATCTATCCCTAAATTATTTCCTCTACCAAAATGGTCTGTTGTCATTTGAAAAATTGGCAATAGATAATCTACCGATTCCCCATGTAAGGAATCTGTTATTGGGTAATCAGGCCATTAGTCATTTTTTTAACAAAACCTGTGTAGGAGTCTATAAATAAGTCTTTGTACTCTTATTTAGTTTATGAAAGAATGAAGATACATCATCTTAAACAAAGATCTATTAGAGTCCCTGCCAGTCCATCTATATATTTCACCCATTATTTGATTCTGATTTTGTTAGACCTCTTATTTTGTTATTACCACATAGTCAATTGGGTCTACTACATTACTTGGGTCTATTAATTGTCTACAAGGATCTTTCTTCTATTAGTCAGTCAATATAACTCCCAAGCAGGCTTATGGTCTATTACAAGCTTTAGTTACTTGGATACGTAGTCAATGTAACCTCCGAGTGGGTTTATTGTCTAAACCCACTTGTAAGTCTATAAAAAAGGGTTATGTAACCTCCAAGTGGGTTTATTGTCTAAACTCACTTGTAAGTCTATAAAAAAGGGTTGTATTTGTTTTTTTTTTAAGGAATCAATCAAAAAATCAATCAGTCTTTAGTTTTATCACATCAAAACTAGTGATATCCAGCCCACCTATATTAAGATTAGTGGCCTCAATTATTCCGATTTCAATAGGTTTCGACACAATTTCACTCTAAAATCGTAGGAAAACTGGTTTTAAAAAAATGATAGCAAAAACCAATCAAATTGGTATGTGAGCTGTTCTTTCCTAAGGAAGATCAACAAGGCAAAGCCTAGCTCCATGGACAAGCGTATGGCAGGAATGAAGCGAAAATCGAGAGAAACCATTAGCAACTATCTAAATTGTCTCAGCAAATGGCCACAATGATAAATTTATTTCATCAAAAGGTTATCAACAGCAACAACTCTGGATGGGCTCCCAATTTTTGACATCTACGATGATGAACCAAGTGAGCCGATAGATCTATTGGTGTTGGAGTCCATCTCAGCAACAAGCGCCAGCACTTGTGACTCCACAACCAGTCGTTGCCAAATTGCAGCCACCGCCATTTGCTTCCACATCCATGCAATAGAAGGGTGATACACTATTCATTGTTGTTTATAATGACAATGGGCAGGCAACCACAAACATGCCTTTTGTGGGAGGGAGACAGACAGCGGCCCAAAGTAGTAGGCTCCTCAAACAGCATGCAGGGAGACCCTTAAATCTGAGGCAGCGACATTCAAGCTGCCCCGGTTATTTGTAATTATGAATATTAATGATATGTAGCTCATTGTCACACTCGGAATACTAAAAAATCACGAGATACCAAACAGAGGTGATTGTTTGTTATTCCATGGAAGATGAAGGGCCTCAAACCATCTCTATAAATATAAACTCATTTGTCTCATTTAAAAAAAGACAAGCAAAGACATGATACGAGAGAAAAAGAGAAATGAAAAAAGAATATAGAGATAAGAGGAGGGATCAATATTTTTCACTAGTTTAATCTTATACAGAGTATTGAGATAGAGAAATTTTTTAATCTCAATTATATAGGTTGGGTGAACAATCTTCTTGTACATCTTTATATGTTTGATGAGTATAATCTTTGGTTGAAATAGTGAATTATTCGTTGTTGTCCCGTGGTTTTTGATTCTCGATAGAAGGAAGGTTTTCCACGTTATATCTTTGTACTTTTGGTTTTATTTTTATTTTATTTATCAGGCATTATTTTTCCATATCTTGTATTCGTTGTTGTTGATCTCCAACTTTAGAGATTTTTCTCAACAATTGGCGCCTTCTGTGGGAAATTTGGGTCTCATTCAATCGGATCTTGATTTGAGTGGGAGACACTTCCAAGGTTGGAAAGATTGAGAAATTTGATGGAATAAATTATCAATGGTAGAGGATGCAGATTGAGGATCATCTATACAAGAAGCACCTACATCAACCACTCGTAGGTACCAAGCCAGAAGCAATGTCAGCCAAGGAGTGAGCCTTATTGGATAGGCAAGCTTTAGCTATCGTCCGATTGTGTTTAACACAATCAGTGGCATTTAATCTCCAAACAAACAACCGTCAAATGGTTAATGGAGGCATTAGCTGATGTTTGTGAGAAGTCATCAACCTCTAACAAGTTATTTTTGTTGAGAAAACTTATCTATTTAAGGATGCCCAAAGGTAAATCTATTGTTGGTGTTAGTCCTGATTCTTTGTCCACTTGTTCGTCGCATAAGTCCTTCACCTGCATGTTAGTGCTAGTTTACCAAAGTTGAGCAAAAACTCAACTTTTGTCCCTCCACTGGTTTGGTCAACATGCCCGCCGAATTCTTTTTGCCATCAATCTTCTCCAACTTTGGGGATTTTCTCAACAGCCCTTGCATGGAGCGATCACCAGCATGCAACCCAGGCTAAGGCAGCCATGGAGGAGCTGTCGATGTCTGGCGTGACCACCGCCAGCCTTGCCTACTACATTGACCATCATGGCAGCATCCAACCATTATGGCCAAGGAGGAGCCACCAATGGCTGGCGTGACCACCACCATGCTGCACTATAAGACCACCACTGCACCACCTGGGGTTTGGGTGGCCAAGAAGCAGTAGCCAAGACCACTACAACCCATAACAGCAGGAAGCTTGCTGCCTCAATGGAGGCTACATGATGAATGTCAGCACCGCAGCCGTCACTCGCTTTGGTGGCAATAGATATGTACAAATCCTCCCTACCGCTCGCCCTTCTGACCTCAAAAGGCTGACCTGTTTTTGGATAACAGTCACAATCTTCTCCACCCACCACCATCTTCATGTGTGTCCATCACTTGGTCGTCCTTGGTCAAGCCACACCTATAACCTCCGTCCACTTGCCATTTTCGTCCAAATTCCCTTATCACTTGTTACAGATTTAATGACAGTACATAACACATGGGTACAATCATATAGCATCATAACTATCCTTATTTTATTATTATACAATTAATTGGATCTATTATGTTAATCGGGTCTATTAATTGACTAGTCATATTCTTATCTTCTTAACTGGTCAAAGTAACTCCCATGCAGGCTTATGGTCTATTTATATTGTCGGTTATGGTCAAGACCGCTAGTGAGTTTATTAATAGTGGATGTCCTCTCTTTGTTCAAAGGAATCATGTTAGTCTTAGTACATTCTAAACTTGGTTAGGAGATTGTTACAAATTAGTTTCTATCTATCTATTTATCTACAATAAATAAATAAGCCCATTATGTATCTTCCATTAATGTCAACAATTAATTTGCAAAAGCAGTAGATTAGTTACATAGATTTTACCTGATTTGTTGGGGCATAGTGGACGTAATAAAAGTACAAGCCTACTTTCATTAAAAACAGTTGTGAAACTGAACAAGATAAGCTTATACCTCAAATAAAAGAAGATGTCTGTTGGCAAAGGACACACCATCTTTTCCCATGAGCGTTTTGGTGTAATTTCTTAGAACACTCAGAATAATTTCCAACTCTGATGGAGATCTAGAAATCTGTCCATTGTTCATATACATGAGGGTTAAAACTTTAACAAGTTAGCAAACTTCTCAATTTTCAGTGCATAAACTAGATATCTTAATTTTAATATAATAAAACATGTTTAGCATGAACTTCATATGAACGAAAGATGAATGAAACCAAAAGGATAGCCAACCAAAATTTAAATAATTAACAAAATTAGGAGTAAATAATCAATAACATGTAGAGATGCAAGACAAATGAATTATTTCTATTCCTATTCTTAATCCTATATGGAATGTGACTAGTAAGGATAATCCAAATCAAAACAATTTGTTATCCGATCGGGCCTATATATATGGCACGGCTGATCGATAAAAATACCCAAACACTTCACTTTTGTCACATATTCCATATATCACACTACATAGATATCAAATTGATGGAATACGATGCTTTATCAAAGAGTCTTACCAAAATATTTTTCCCAACATCTCGCTTTCTTCCATCACCCATGGCACCCATGGAGGAGTTGACAGAATTATCATTCGATTGAGAATAAATTCCAAAATAACGATTAAGTGCAAATTTCTTTTTTTGAAAGTCAACAGCTTCTTCAGCAGAAGTAATACCACCCCCTTTTGAAAGGCGGAACAGCCTAGCCTCATATACCTGCAAATAAGCATCCCATGAAAATTGCAATGAGAAAGTTATCCTTGGGGAAGAGAAAAATAAGGCAACAAAATCATTAACATGGCAGTTACATAACCTGAAATAGCTCATCTAATTCACAGTGAACACATAAGCAACCTTCAGGAATGTTATGACAGTTCCGACAGTTTCTTATACGGTCAATATCATCATCTCTAGGATTTTCCATTGTTTGATCAATCTCCATAAGTCGATCAAGCAATACCTGCCTTGATGATGCCAACTGATCCAAACTCTTTTCAATAAGAAACTTCAGCCCCATCAAGTTTCGAAATCTGGATTCAAAACACTAAAGTTGGTTATATTCTAGGAGTTCAAGTATACCAAATTTGTCTATATAAACTATATAAGATTCCCAACTGCAGTCACGAACATAAATCACAAAACAATGCATTTTTATTGATTATATGCCAAGAAAAGTCTACCCTTTGAGTTAAGGTGGATGACAATGATGATCTGACAAGAATGTAGAATCCTTGTTCAGTGTAGTTAAACACGTAAATACACAAATAAAAAGTGAATGACATGACAGCATAATATGTTAAAGATGATTATGGTCCATCTCTCCCATCAAACTTCAGCCCCTAGACTAGAGTTGTTAGTGCCCAGGTATGTACTATCATTGGTAAAGACACAGAACACTATAATGAGGATTTTCCTTCTGAAACTTGACTATGCTAAGATTATTTCTATAAAAACCAAGAAGTCCTTAACCAAAAACATTCTTTTAGCTGTTGTTTGCTAGGTAAGGTAGATGTTTTCCTATTTGATAACTCCAAATTTTATTATAATTATTTCCTCTTTTAATTCAAATTAATTAGGGGTATTTCTTTGTTTAACCACACATTTTTTTATTTTGTTTTTTGCGTTGATTACATAATGCAATTTAGTAGCCCAAAAAGTAGTTTTCTTTTAGTTAAAATAAAAAAACTGCATTTCATCCACATTGAAATTGTTGTCTCGCCTCCTGCTTTGTTCTTTGCTATAATATATGTGCATCAACCAGTATTCTAGCCTCCATTAGTCGCGTATCAACCAGTAATTAAGATTATTGAGGCAAAATAGAGTATATGAAATGCACTTTTATTGGAGCACAGGGCGAGAGAATTCTTTTATCCATTTGGAAGATCTCGAGTTATCACAGAAAAGATATTTTAAATGTCTTGGCCCTATGATAGATGCAAATGGGCATACTTATTAAAAATGGCCCATTGCTTCCTTAGGTCAATAAGATATTCTGTAAACTTCTTACAAAAAGGTTAGTGTTAAAGTATATATTATTTGGTTTTCTTTCCTAACTATTTGAGCTTTTAACACAACTGGTTAGACCATCTAACTTTACATGACAGCTGGGCCAAAGAATGAGGGGTTTGAATCCCACCAAGGTACATGCATGGAAGAATATTAATACACCTCATGTTGTACACGGATGTTTAACCATGTTTGTGCAAAATCTTAACATTTTAGGACAAGTGATTAAATTATCTAGATTTAAAAAATATTCAGCAAATTACCTATTGCCGCATAGATCATAATGAAGCATGAAGATACAAGATTGTTACCCTTCTACTTGTTTGCCGTCATCTTTTACAATTATAATTCTTCATTTACAGAGAAAAGAAAAAAAAGTGGTAGTTTGGTCATTTCACATCTTGAACAAATATTCATTGTTATTTCCTTCACTTGTTGAACTTAAATAGGGCATATTTATATCATCTAACTTACCAAAGTTTTGTAAGTTGAAGACCTCAGCAAATAAAAATATTAAAAAAATATCTTAGACACACACAAGTAAAAAATTAGCAGAAAATGTAAAAAAAAAAACCTTGAGGAAATTCTTGGTGATTTTGAGCCATTAAAAGATCCAGAAACAGCTTCATCAATTTTCTTCATTATGTCATTTGAGGCATCTTTCTTCTCAATCAGATCCAGAGATTGTAGCCACCATGGCGAAGTGTCTTTTTTATTTTGTCTAAGTTCATCACACACCTTCATTGAAGCAAAAAAATAACCACCAATAGTAGCATAAACGGTTAACTAGCAAATATAAGAAAACTCCGAGAGACAACTCTTGAAGTAAATATTTGGTAGTTCCCTTTTTCTAACAGCTCGAGCTTTTAGGACAAATAGTTAGACCATCAAAAATTTATATAGTATCAGAGCAACAGGTACAGGTTCGAATCCCGTTGGCAATATGTACCCGGAGAAATATTAATTTTCTCCATGTTGTGTCTAATGGACTATTTGCCCCGTGTTTGTTCACGTACTAAACATTAAAAATCTTTTTGCACGTAAGGGGGAGTGTTGAAGTAAATATTTAGTGGCTCCCTTTCCTAAGGGCTCGAGCTTTTGGGACAAATAGTTAGACTATCTAAAATTTACAACAACGAAATTATTAAAAATACATGTCTAAGAGATGGAGTGAGATTATCAATTTAGGAATCTTAGATTATAGGTTATTTTGGAGTAAGATACAGTTACAAAAGCAAGAGTAATACCTGAGAATGCAAACTTCTGAATTCCTGTTGGCTTGCTAATAGCTTGGAAATGAACACTGACAAGTACTTCTGCTTAATAATTTCACAGGCCTTTCTCAAACAATCATCACCAAATGACCTATATGATTCTCTGGACTGAACACCATGCATCATACCTTTGTCAAAATCTGGATTTGAAATTATTGAATCAGGAATGGCTCCCGGAGACTTCTCATCATGCACCAATTTTAAATCATAGGAATCTAGCTGTTGGCTATCCATGGAAAATTGATCAGATCCACTGGGATCATTAGAAACAAGGTCCCTGTGTGCAGCATGTTCATCATGCTCAAACTTTGGATCCAAAGAATCTGGCCTTTTTCTTCCTGCAGGAATTTGACCAGATACACTAGAGACTAGTCCATTGTATGCAGCATGTTCAATACTATCCAATTTTGGATCACAAAAATCTTGTCTTTCCCTATCCACAGGCAATTGATTACTTCCAATAGGATCTTTAGAGATGGGGCCACTATGTGCAGAATGTTCACATGCAGAAAGCGGCACTAACTCCGCTGAATTATAATGAATGTGGAGATCTAAAAGGGGGTCTAAGCGAAAATCTTCAGCATGCTGATCAGCGAAGGACAGAGCGTCCTTGTAAAGTGAAACAGCTCGTACAAAATCCTGTTCAATAGCAGCTATCCCAGCTAGTCCATTCAAAGCAACAACTAACAATCTGAGTGCTTCCTCTCCTTCAGTTTTAGCTTTAGCAACAAGAACCTGCATAGACAGAGACTTTAGATCAAGAATATATAATACTACATCAGATATCAATAAAATATCATGATTCACGCAAGTGTCAGAAAATTATAAACAAGATCTATGCCAGCTTTTTAGATGACACAAATTCACCAAAATGTCAGTTTGACAGAAATCTTACAAACAATTAATTCCAAGAAGATCAACCAATTTATTAATTGAGAATGTAGGTGGATTATCATGTAGGAAATATAAACTCGTCTTGCATACACAATCAGCTACTGAATTTTTCGTATACCAAAAAGATGAACAAGATCACTCAACCAATTCAGAATTTCAGACTAAACCATGCAACTAATAAATAAAAATGCAAGAAATTAAGCACCTATAGTAAGACATGATGGATATGGATGAGAAGTCACAGATAAACCAGTGAAGCTAACAATAGATTATTGTCACAATCAAACAAAACCAATATTATGTTTCAAAACATGGTAACATTTTCTAAATTGAATGGCCTTTTATGTGAGAAAAAAATGCCCACATAAAAAATGGCAAGTTTTCATGGCTGGATGACTTTCTGAGTCCAACCATCCTTTTTATAGGCTTGGGACACAGATTCTTTTGTTGGCACACTAGCAACCTTGGCTAATTCAGGATGAAGTCGATTTTCTTTATGCAACAATATTATAGTCCTTGAACATATTAACAAATGCCTTTTACCTGTTATAGGAGGTTGACAAAATTGCATAGGATGGTTGATATGATCATTTAAAGACTAACACATATAAGTAAAGGAGAAGGCTTCTCACTTTGGAAAAAACCCAACTTATTGAAGAAAACTCACTTGTAGGATCTCTTCCATAGTCATAGGAGACTTTTGTAAGGATTTCAAACCATAACTGCCAACCTGAGGATGACAACAAGCCTGACGAAGCTTCAGAAGAGAATTCAGCAGTTTTGCAGCATCATGTTGGGCAAGAAAAAAGTGGCATGGATTATTAGTACCTGAAATTAAGATGATATGTTAACGATACATATTGCATGTGTAAGATCCCACAAAATTAATCGCACCCCGATACCTATTGGCGTAAGATCCAGTATATTATTAGGGATATACCTATAGATCTTTAACTTCGATAACTACTTTTGAAGAAAGGACTTGGTCCCCCGATTTGCACTTAGGCTGAGTCATTACAAATTAATGACCTAGCCAAAATGTAAACTAATGAGCCTAAGTCATCCCTTCAAAATGGTTAACCCAAGTTGACGATCTACAAGCGCACTCTCATTACTATATGGGATCTTACCCTAATTTAGATAATGGATGTGAGATTACTTTAGGTTATATTACAGTATGCTTGCTTTCATTGACTAAATAGTATCTCTAACATCAGCAAAACTAAGAGGTTTAGCTTACAATTCTACAAAGACAAAGAAACACATACATGAAGAGAAAACTGTTAAACATACCATTTTTTAGACTTTCAATCAGTTCATGTGCAAATTTTGCACAAGATTCATGCTGTTTTTGATAAAAATGAGCTTCAATCTGTGAAAACGTGAGCCAAGATCTCCACTCTTCTTGTGCTGGTAACTGCAACTCATCTGATACATGGACTTTTGATGATCGCCACATGATTGTTTTAAAAAATTGATGTGTAAACTCCTTCCCAATTGCATCCCCGCACTGCAAGAACCAAAGCAAAGGGTGAGGTTAGTACCAGAATATACATCTAACTTAATAGGGTGTTTGGTTGTGTTGTTTTAAGCTTGTTCATTGAAAAAATATAAAATTATAACAATAACTAAAAAAATATGTTTGGCAAAACATTGGCAAAATATAAAGTGACAAAAACACTCTTGAACAAAATTTCCTTCGGAACTATAACTGCCAAACATTATTGTGTGATCTCTGTTACTTTCTATATTTGTAACAAAAAGAACCTTGTGATAAAATTTTCTTGAGATTTCATATAAAGTTTTCTATTGTAACCAAAAAACCATATCAGCAAGAGCACTACTCTCCATAGAACAAGATACACGAGGAAATATTCAGTATCTATTTAATTTCACAAAACATCTGCCCAAGGGAACAATCTTTTATCAAATACAAGAAGGAAATTCCAAGTTCATTTATTTTAGACACGGCCTCTAGATACATGATAGTGGAAACCTTCATGGTAAAGAAACATTTCAAAGTTGGTTTTACTATCACTTTTAAGAGTAACCTGATTAAAGACAAGTGAAAGTGCTCCAACATCAGGGGAAACAATCACTCAAGTCCTTACCACCTCATCTATGGAAGCTGTTGATGCTCTAACTGTTTAAAAAAAAAATCCTCACGTTCCCTTAGAGGACAAAGAATCAAGTACTTACCTCGTATGGGTCCCTGATTATGTCAACCCACCACCTATGAATATCAAATGGGCTAATGGTAAGAAATCGCACAAGCCCATACAAGTCATCAAGCCTCCGTTGTATAGGTGTTCCTGTGATACACCAACGATGTTGAGCATGCAACCGTAGAGCCATTTCAGTTGCAGAAGCAGCATTACTTTCAACCATTTGAGCTTCATCCAAGCATACTCGCCACCAATGTATCCTTGTCAAGGGTGTGGGAATAACTGGATACCTTGATATGGATTTGTAAGAAGTAAGCAGTTATAAACTAACAGAGAAAAGGAAAAAAAAATGCACACAACAATTTCATTGGATTAGTACATGAGGATCTGAAACAGATAAACAAACTCAGAATTAGACAATAGCCAACAATTATATTTCCCTTATCATAAACAAAAACTATTAACCAAATACAGTTATATTTTGTAGCTAAGTTTCAACCGTCTCCATTTCGTGCAAGAAGTGCCACGAATCTTGTCATAAGTATAATAACATAATCCCGTCATATCAGAGAATTTCATTCTTACAACTATAACAATCCAATGAAAATCAAGCAATCCCAAAATAATTCAACCGGGAAGTCGTAGTGAGTTAGACATAAAAATTCTAACCCATCCATTTGTTATGTCAATGAGTCATCCTTTCAAATAGATGCAAAACAGTTTTCTTCGTATCCAGCATTGCATTGGAAGGTAGTTATATTACCATATCCGATTCAAAAACCATCTCATGATGCATAAGAAAATAATTTGGAGAAGTATATAATGACCATGGTGTCAAAACTTTATGGAAGTATACCATCTTTTGGACCCCTTTTTGGACATTGCAATGGGAAGGGCATCCACAAAAAAACGAATTACTTTGTTTGTTAAGTGTTATCCATTTAAATATGAATACAATCAAAGGGTGATATAAAACCCATGCAATCAACCAACCTAGCTCGGATAAGAAGTTATCGTGATTATCACAATATCCATCCAGTAATTTATCAGCATTTGATAAATCTTAAGGGTGTGCAACCCCTCATGTGAATTGGCACTCAAAATTAATTGGTGATTAAAAAAACTCAAAACTTAGCATGAAAATGCGAACATAATTCACAACTGAAGAAAGTTCACTCTTTTGGATCCAAAAATACTTTCATACAATGGTCCCACAACAAATATCATATTAATTTCTACATTTTTTTCGTGTAACTAATGTTCATGCACTCAAAAACTAGGGGGAAAGATTATGTTGCTGGCAGAAATGAATAAGTTTAGCAGACTTCCTGCAGTAACAGCAAAAAAATTATACCATCCAACAACAAAAACTTTAACAAACCTTTTGTGAAATCGCATAACACGCCGGTCTCCATCATGCCTATCAAAGTCATGTGCTAAATCCTCTCTAAGTACCTCATAAGTTGTTAAGACAATGTCAACGCTTAAAAGCTTGCTCAAGTCCATTCTTAAATCATCAGAAAGATTCTGGCTTTTAACACCTTCATAGATAAATATTTTTAGAGAGTTTGGCTTGGTATGCCTGAATACAAGCAAACATAAATCTGTAAACTTAACTGGTCATAACAGTTAGAAGTTGCAGCAGAGAAACATTAGAAGAATACGGGACATATTAATGATGAAAATGTAGAGATTATAAATAAAAAGAGAAGGATAGATCCTAAAATAAGATAAACACAAATCACATAATATCTAGATAAAATCAAAGCTATAATTATTTTCATTTATTTATTTTTATTTATATGTTTATACATGAATATTTGTTGTAATTAATATTATGGTTATTTATTACTAATAATCTTATTATGTTTATTAAATTATATATTTAATTAGTTATTTATTTATTTATCTTTTTGTATGTTCGCTTATATATTATTATTTGTTTGTATTTAATTATGCATTCTTATATTGTATAAATTTGATATTATTATTATTCATGATTAATGAATATTGACTAATTGTTATTTATTTATTGGCTAATTGTTATTTATTTATTGGCTAATTGTTATTTATTTATTGAATTATTATTTAATTATTTATTTAATTATTTAATTAATCATATGCTTACTAACACGAATATATATGATATTACTCGTGTTTAGCCGAGTATTTATATACTATGATTATATTATTATATTATTATTAGATTATTATTTATGTTCACCTGTTTATTATTTATCTAATTATATATGAGTGTATTCCTTGATTATTTATAAATTAATTAATTATTATTGACATGTCTTGATTTATGTGTCACTTGTTTATTTCTAGGTTTTTAGCATTGTTTTATTTATTTTTGAATGTATTGATGATATGAAAATATTTTTATTTATTTTTGAATGTATTGATGATATAAAAACACACCACAAACATGCATCATATAGGGGCATATGTATTTTATTTAGCAATGAGTTTCGAAGTAGATTATGGAGTCTGAGCTCACTTGTAGAAAATTCAGATTAGGATCGTGGTCGCAGTTGCGGGATTACGTACAAGATAACCAGGTCCGTATAATCATTTAAAATATTGTATTTTCTCTTGTGGGCAGTCTAGTTGGTTTGAGCCCAGATTCAACCACCATGCACCGAGTGCAACCGGGGTTAAGGAATAGACTCAGTCTGATATGAGGCCGCACCCTTCATAATCTCAAAATGGACATGTCAGAATGGACCTCACAGCCCATAAGCTCTGAGCGGTCATGTCAGAATGGACATGACAGCCCATAATCTCATTATGGACATGTCAGAATGGACCTGATATCCCAATAATGTCAGAATAAACCTAATAGCTGGACATGATAGAATGGACCTGACAGTCAGTAACGGACATGTTAGAATGGACCTGATAGCCCAATAATGTCAGAATGGACCTGACAACCCAATAATGTCAGAATGGACCTGACAGCCAAATAATGTCAGAATGGACTTGACAGCTGGATATGTCAAAATGGACCTAACAGCCATTAATTGACATGTCTGAATAGACCTGACAGTCGGTAACAGACATGTGAGAATCGACCTGATAGCCCAATAATGTCAGAATGGGCCTGACAGTTGGACATGTCGGAATGGACCTGACAACCAATAATGGACATATCAGAATAGACCTGACACTCAGTAACAGGCATGTCAGAATGGACCTGACAACCCAATAAAGTCAAAATGGACCTGACAGCTGGACATGTCAGAATGGACCTGACAGCCAATAATGGACATGTCAGATTAGACTTGATAGCCAGTAACAGACATGTCAGAATGAACCTGATAGTTGGACATGTTAGAATGGACCTAACAGTCGGTAACGGACATGTTAGAATGGACCTGACAGCCCAATAATGTCAAAATGGACCTGACAGCTGGACATGTCAGAATGGACCTGACCGCCAGTAACGGACATGCCAGAATGGACCTGACATCCAATAATAGACATGTCAGAATGGACCAGACAGCAGGTAACGGACATGTCAGAATGGACCTGACAGCCAATAATCTCAGACTGACCTGAGAGCCAAAAATCTCAGAATGACATGAGAGATAATGAATAGGGTTTTTATTGACTTGTTTTATTTAATAATATGGCTTAGTGTTTTAATCACTAACGCGGAATTGCCTCTGCAGGTTAGCAGCTGGAACTAAAGACTAAGAGATGACTGAGTGGTTCTTCTACCTAGTCAGGTGTCGAATGGGTAATAAGTGGACTTCCTTTTTACTCTCTTGTGTTATAAATGCGGCTATGGGAAACAGTCCAAGACTGTGGGATGATTATTTTAATGAGTTAGACTTATTTTCTTTAATAGAAATTATGTAGCATTTAAGTAACACCCAGAGCGGTTAGGGCGGGGTAGTTAGTTATATTTTTTAGTAACACCTAGCCAACTAGGCCCATAATATTGTGAAAATGGCGGGTCATTACAACATCTGTCCATCACTCTTCAAGTTCTGAGGAAGAATTAACTATTCGCCAAGCTCTCAATGTGCGACTTCGGGTTAAAGGAGGTATACTTCCTCGGGCATATTGTCTCAAAAGCTGGAGTTGCAATGGATCCATCGAAGGTAAAAGCAGTCACAGATTGGCCACAACCCAAGTCAGCCACTGATATTCGAAGTTTTCTTGGGTTAGCAAGCTACTACAGGAAATTTATTAAAAAATTTTCCTTCGTAGCATCGCCAATGATCAAGCTCACAAGGAAGGGAGACAAGTTCGAATGGAGTAGTAAGTGTGAGGAGAGTTTCCAATCTTTGAAGAAGAGTCTAACTACTACACCAGTCTTGACCTTGCCAAATGGCAATGAAGGATTCGTAGTCTTTAGTGATGCATGTCTGCTAGGTTTAGGATGCGTACTTATGCAAGGAGGTAAAATGGTGGCCTTTGCCTCTCGTCAATTGAAGACTCATGAACAAAATTATACAACTCATGGCTTGGAACTGGCAGCAGTTGTTTTTGCCCTGAAAATTTGGAGACACTACTTATATGGAGTCCAGTTTGAAGTTTTTGCTGACCACCAGAGTTTGAAGTATATCTTCACCCAGAATGACCTTAACCTTCGACAGAGGCGGTAGATAGAATATTTGAAGGACTACGACTTTCAAATCTTATACGACCTGGGGAAAGCGAACGTCGTTGCAGACGCTTTGAGTCAAAAGGCAAATCTAGTTATTTCCAATGATTTGATTGACCAGGTTAAGCTTACACAAATGGATGATGAGGAGCTGAATGAGATGTTGGACAAGACTTCAGACATGGTAACCGATTCCAAAGTGTGATCAGATTTAGAGGGAGGTTGTGTGTACCCAAGGATAAGGTATTGAGGCAGGATATCTTGGAATAGTCTCATCGCTCAAAGTTCTCAATACACCCTCGAGTTACAAAAATATATCAGGATTTTAAGCGAACCTACTGGTGGATTGGGATGTAGAGAGATGTGGTGGATTTTGTCTCTAAGTGTCAAATTAGCCAATTGGTCAAAGCCCAACATCAACTACCCGGTGGATTATTACAACCTCTAGAAATACCTACTTGGAAATGAGAGTGTGTCACTTGTGATTTTATTGCAAAACTCCTAAAGACTCTGAAGAAGCATGACTCCATATGGTGGTTGTAGATCGACTGACTAAGGCAGCTCACTTCATCCCCACGAAATCAATGAGGACGGCAGAATACCTAGCAGAATTGTATGTCAATAATATTGTCAGGTTGCATGGGATTCGAAAGGAGATAATCTCTGACCGAGATCCTTTATTCACCTCACATTACTGGGAAGCTTTCAAAAAAGCCATTGGGACTCAAATAAAGCTGAGTACAGCATATCATCCCCAAACTGATGGTCAGAGTGAGAGGACTATTCAAACCTTGGAAGATTTGTTGAGAGCTTGCATCCTTGGCCGAGGTGATTAGGAGAAACACATAGCCTTGGCCGAATTCACTTACAATAACTCTTACCAAGCCAGTAAAGGAATGGCACCGTTTGAAGCCTTGTATAGTAGGCCCTGCCGATCACCATCAAGCTGGTTGGAGTCTACCGAAGCCATTATACTCGGGCTAGAGATGGTGAGGGAAGCAGCTGGAAAAGTGAAACTCATTCAGCAAAGGCTTAAGGCAGTGCAGGATTGACAGAAGTGTTATGCTGATACTCGAAGGAGGGACCTAAAGTTTCAAATTAAGGAGCTCGTGTACTTAAAGGCATTTCCCACAAAGGGGGTGATTAAATTTCGGACGTCAGGAAAGTTGAAACCGAGGTTTATAGGACCGTTTCCAATCCTGGATCGAGTTGGAACTCGAGCATATAGATTAGCATTGCCACCAAGCCTAGTCGGAGTACAAAATGTCTTCCACGTGTCAATCCTAAAGAAATGTGTACGAGATGAGGATCATATTATCGAGAATTTTGAAGACTTAGAGCTACAATCGGATTTAACCTACGAGGAAAAACCGATTCGCATATTGGAAAGAGAAGTAATGACACTCAGGAACAAGGAAATCCCTTTAGTAAAGGTATTGTGGAGAAATCAGGGATCAGAGGTAGCTACCTGGGAGACTGAACAAGAAATCACAAAAAAATACCCTAGCCTATTCGTGGCATAATATTCTTGTAATTGTGGTAGCACGATTGGGTGAATGAGGTGTGAACAAATGCAAAAACTTTGGCACATCGAGGTTCGATGTCAGGCACAAGTCGACCCCTACGATACCAAGGAAATAATTAATCAAGATTGTCCGGTTGCCCGAAATGATATTTTTGGGGACGAAAATTTTTAAGTTGGGGAGATTGTAAACGCCGTGGAAAAAAATTTTCATTATTTAAATTATGATTTTTGTAAGACTCGATACTGATATTAAATACTATCATCTTCACATCTTGTTCGGTATACGTCTTTTTCCTGCTTTTGCTCTTTTTTGTAGTTGTTGTTTTGGTTGCCCTGTATGCATGCATTCCATGGTCGCCTTTGCCATTTCTGTTACTCAATCAATTTTCTCTAAGATGCAACTGGTTGGTTTAAGATACTTGAGTTGCAGGGTCCCGAGCTTCTTATATATTGAGTTCTTGTGGATTTTGTTTGCGTGAATTACTGCGATTCTTTTTGGGGTTGTGTTGTTGAGGGCACGTCAATTTGTTTTTCTCTTTCTGTTTGCTGCTCCTTGTGTTGGCTAGGGCATTGATTCTAACAGGCTAGGGTATTTCCTGGCCATTTCTTGCTCAATCTCCAATGTAGCTTCCTCTGATCCCTGATTTCTCCACAATACTTTTACCAAAGGAGTTTCCTTGCTCCGGAGTGTCATAATTTCTCTTGCCAAGATGCGAATCGGTTTTTTCTCATAGGTTAAATCTGATTGCACCACTAAGTCTGCAAAATTTGTGATTATATGATCCTCATCTCGTACATATTTCTTTAGCATCGATACATGAAAAACATTGTGCATGCCATCGAGGCTTGGTGGTAATGCTAATCTATATGCACAATTTCTGACTTGATCCAAGATTGGAAATGGTCCTATGAATCTTGGCTTTTACTTCCCTGATGTTCTAAATCTGATCACTGCTGTAACGACCCGCCCTAACCGAGCCCGGGTGTTACTGAGAAATGAATCATAACATGGCAAATAAATCTACAAATTTATTAATCATAAAAATAATAAATCATATTATGATAGCATGCATTAAAATAAAGAAATAAATTAACTACTTAAGCAAATATTCCACAGTCTTGGACCGTTTCCCGTAGCCACACTTATAACTCAATAGAGTAAAAAGGA
>JAVDBV010052740.1:0-17332 GCA_032619315.1 Piper longum
AATATATGATTTTTATATATTTATATTATAAATTGTCAATATATATTTTTATAAAACCGATTCGGACCGATTCCGATTCCGATTCCGATTCCGATTCCAATTCCGATTCCGATTCCTGATCGATTCAAAAAAACCGATTTTTGGCCGATTGAGACCGATTCCGATTCCGATTCCGATTCATTGGAAAACCGATTCCGATTCCGATTCCGATTCATGCAACCATGATCCCAACAGATACTAAACGCTGTAACGGCCTAAATCTAGGCCTAAAATCCTGTCTAACAAATACAAACAAATCCATATACATGAGCATACACTGATAACTCGTGATCTTATTATCTATATGTCTGGCATAATCAGCCACTATAACATGCTCATACGGCCATCTAGACCCATACTCATAATCTGAAACTAGTTTGGCTCGATCTCACTCAACTAACTCGATACTGACCCAAATAGGGCAAAACTCAAATCGGGTAAAACCCTAACCCAAAAATGGGGTTTTACATGTGCGCTATTAAACTCCTACACAAATAGTATCAGAGTCGACCTGGTTCCGTATAAGATGGTGGGCTGGATTAGAGACGTTGGCTAGGCTGCCGGTCATGGACCAAAAAGGTCGTGGGCTGGGGCTAGTACGGGCCAAGTGTAGGGACGTAGGCTAGGCTGCCGGTCACGGACCAAAAGGTCATGGGCTTGGGCTAGTAATGGGCCAAGTGTAGGAATTTCGGGGACAAAATTTTCTAAGGTGGGTGGATTGTGAGATCCCTCAATTTAGTCCCATATCTAATGCCTACCGGGATAAGATCTTGTTTATAAATGGGAATGGACTATAGATTTTTAACTTAGGTTAACCATTTTAAAGAAATAACTTAGGCTCATTACGTTGCACTTTGGGTCAGGTCGTTACAAATGGTATCAGTGCCAACCCGGTTCCGTATTAGACGGTGGGCTGGACTAGGGACGTTTGCTAAGCTGCTGGTCACAGACCAAAATGTCGTGGGCTAGGGCTAGTAACGGGTCAAGTGTAGGGACGTTGGCTAGGCTGCCTGTCATGGACCAAAAGGTCGTCGGCTGAGGCTAGTAACGGGCCAAGTGTAGGAATTTCAGGGACGAAATTTCCTAAGGTGGGTGGATTATTAGATCCCTCAATTTAGTCCCACATTTAATACGTACCGGGCTAAGATCGTGTTTATAAGTGGGAATGGACTATAGATCTTTACCTTGGTTACCCACTTTTAAAGAAATGACTTAGGCCCATTACGTTGCACTCTAGGTCGGGTCATTACAAATGATATTTGAATCAAATAAAACATCCACACTAACACTTTGAATTAGAATTTTACCTCGAACTGTGAGGTCATCCTCCTTAGCGTCCTCAATTTCAACCACATAAAGTTTCACCTTCCTTTTGTCCCATTCTCAGGATGCCCCTGTTGTTGCTTCAAGGGCTGACGGCACTCCTTTTGCATGTGTCCCGTCCTTCCACAGTTGTAGCACCGACGGGGCACGTTGCATGACACTGAATGCATTTTTCTACAATTTTTACATTGTCGATACGAAGACTCCTCAAACTTCCTTTTGAGGTTGCCCTCAACATTCCTTTGGTAGTTCTACTACTGGTGTCCTGTGGACCGGTTTTGGCTACTACCCTATTTCGCATTTTTATGTTGCATAGTAGTCTTCCCCTGTTTTGTGCACGGTCATGCTCGTACACCAACTCATTAGTAGTAGCTGCCTCAATCACTTCGATTATAGTGCCTCTTGGTGCCGTAACAACCCTACTTCTCAATTCTGGCTTCAACCTCTAGAAGAATTTTTCTGCTCTAGCCTTGTAGGTTGCCGGAATCCCATTTGCAAATTGCTCCAACTGCAAGAAATTCTTAACATATTCCCGGACCGAATCCTCCCTCTAAGCCAGAGTGGCGAATTCTAGTGCTTTATTCTGGACAACAGACTAAGGAAAGTACTATCCATTGAAAGCTGTTACAAATTCTGCCCATGAGATGGATGAAATCTCGCATTAATGGAATGTAGTCTTGTCCATGGATTTCCACCAGTAAGATGTTTCCCCCTGAAGCATGCATGTTGCCAACCTCACTTGATGACAGTGGGGCACAATGAGAGCTCTAAACGCTTTTTCAGCAATGTTTATCCAGCTCTATGCCTTCATAGGATTAGTAACCTATCATCCACAGCTGGCGGCACCACTTGTCGGACTACCGGTGGCACTGGGTTTGGAATCTCCCCTCGCTTGCCCTGGTCAGCTAACCCTGCCCGCCCTTGGGCACTCCCCTGATCACCATTTGGGACATTACTAGGACTAGCTACCGAGTTTAAAGTTCCATTCCCTACTACCACTCCCGGCAACCGTTGAACCATATTCTGAACCACATAATTTGTATTTTCTAAAGCCTGCGCTAGTCCCTGTATGGCCGTCAGAATCTGGCCCAACACATTCTCCTTGTTCGAGTCAAAAATTGTGCATACAGATTAACATTACCACCAAGCCTCGATGGCGTACACAATGTTTTTCATGTGTCAATGCTAAAGAAATTTGTATGAGATGAAAATCATATCATCACAAATTTTGCAGACTTAGAGCTGCAATCGGATTTAACCTACGAGGAAAAGTCGATTCGCATCTTGGCAAGAGAAACTAAAACACTCCAGAACAAGGAGATTCCTTTGGTAAAGGTATTGTGGAGAAATCAGGGATCAGAAGAAGCTACATGGGAGACTGAGCAAGAGATGGCCAAGAAATACCCTAGCCTGTTTGTAGCAGAAAAAAATTCTTGTAACATGAAATTATCCTGAATATGTAATTAATGATGATTGTACTGTTAATGCTATGATATTTCGGGAACGAAATATTTCTAAGTTGGGGAGATTGTAAAGACCCGAAAAAAAAAATTTCAACACAATAGGATCAAACGTTAGAAAATTAATATTTCTATTTAAATTATTTACCTGCCACCCAGTTAATTATTAATTACCCGGTCATGTGTAAGGTATTATTTAACCGGTTAAGTATCATTTAATCCATTAAGTGAACCATATTATTTACCCGTTTAACTGGTTAAGTAAATCGTATTAATTACCCATTTACCCGGCTAAGGGAAACATGGTCGAAGTATGTTTTCACTTACCCTAGCTATCATTTCATTATATAAGGAAAAGGGGGGGCGTCATTCACATTATTTCCTTTGGACAGACGCCGGCTTCCTCCTTGCTCGGGTATTTTTCCTTTCTTTTTCTTCTTCATAATTTGCATGCATGCATATTTATAATTGATAATAAACTTGTTAATCATGGAACTGAAGTCTCTAATCAACAAACAAGAAAATAATTAAACTAGAAATAAAACTAGAAGCTGTCCATGATGAACAGTCGGAGTTTGGGCATGGTGGGAGACCGTAGGCAAGGAAATTCAAGGAAGATCTCACACCCCTGACGGCCCTCAGGCTGCTGGGTCGAACGGACGGCATCGCCGTGCCCCTGGGTTCCAATGGGTGGCGGAATTGAAGCTGTTATTTGGCGGAGTTGCAAGGGTGGTGGAAATAAAGGACATGAAGGTAGGGGAGGAAATCTAGCCGTCTAGGGCAGCAATTGGGTTGCAATCTGGTCGAAAAAGGTCTCTGAAGGGTCAAAGGTGCCAGGACGACCACCCAATTGTGGCAGCGAAGCTCGTCAACGGCGGAATCGACGACGCAATCACGTCGCTAGGGGCGGTAAAAATTCCTAAAATCGGGGCAATCCGTCGTCGCCCCGGCCAGAATGTGGCCAGAGGTGGTCGGGGAGGAACTGTGATGGCATGGCAGGGCTGGTCGACGACAATTGACCGTGGCCGGAGGCAAACGGAGCTTAGTCGACAAACGTCAACGAAATGATGACTTCGGGCTACGATTATGGGCAAAACCCGATATCATCGGCCAAAGGACCTGGTCGGGGTCGGAGTTGGTACAGAGGTGAGTTGATTGACGGGGATGGCTTGGCCGGCGGCGGCTTGCCATCGACGGAAAGCTCGTCAGAAAGCACCCCAATCACAGCTCTGTTTTGGAGAAATGACGGGAAGAAGATGGCAATTTTGTAAATATGGGTTGACTTGACACATTTCGAGTTAAAAAATAATATCAACTCGTAATAAATCTTTAAAAATAGTTAATCTAATGGAGTACGAGTTAAGTAGATAAAATAATTATTATTATATGAAATTTCCATAAATAATAAAATACAGTCATGCTAAATGGTTAATAATTAATCGGCTTATTACAAGCGATTAAATTAAATTATAGAGTTATAAATAATAAATAAAATAAAGATTATACGTTTACCATATTAAATTAATATTTGGTAATTAAAATAATTATTTTAATGACAAATTAGTAATGTAGAAAAATGGGTTAATAAAATATAACCGTGTAGAAATCACAAAATAACATAATTAAATAAGGACGGGTTGAACCTTATTGAATTAAATAAATTACAAATAATTGTATTAGTGATATCCTTGGATTAGGATGATACAAATAATAATAATTAATTCCAGTTCATAAATTAATTATTTAATGTAGCATATTATATATTGTCAAAATTTAATAGATATATTAATCATTTAGTTGCTTGTATTTTCTACGCGAATAAAGTTATACTTATGTATAATTTTATGTTCTCATTTAGATTAGGATCGTGGTCGCAGTTGCGGGATTACGTACAAGCTAACCAGGTCCGTATAATTATTTAAAATGTTGTATTTTCCCTTGTGGACAGCCTGGTCAGCCTAAGCCCAGATTCCACCACCATGCACCGAGTGCAACCGGGGTCAAGGAATTGACTGAGTCCAACACGGGCTATGCCCTTCATAATCTAATAATGGACATGTCAGAATATACCTGACAGCCCATAATACAATAAATTGGACATGGCAGATTGGACTCGCTAGCCAATTACGGACATGGTGGATTGGACTCACCAGCCGATAACGGACATGGCGGATTGGACTCGATAGCCGGTAATGGACATGATGGACTGACCCATTGCCAATAGATGGATATGGCAGATTGGACTCGCCAGCCAACTAATGGACATGATGGGCTGACCCATCAACCAATAAATTGGACATGGCAGATTGGACTCACCAGCTACTTACGGACATGGTGGATTGGACTCACCAGCCGATAACAAACATGGTGGATTGGACTTGCCAGCTAGTAATGGACATGATGGACTAACCCATCAGCCAATCAATTGGACATGACAGATTGAACTCGTCAGCCAATTACACACATGGTGGATTGGACTCACCAGCAGATAACGGACATGGCAGATTGGACTCGCCAGCCGGTAAAGGACATGATGGACTGACCCATCAGCCAATAGATGGACATGGCGGATTGGACTCGCCAGCTAACTAATGATCATGATGGACTGAACCATCGGCCAATAAATGGTCATGTTGGAGTTGACCCAACAGCCAATAATATGGATATTGATAGGGAGTTTATGGACTTGTTTTATTTAATTAGACGGCTTAGTATTTTAATCACTAATGCAGAATTGTCTCCACAGGTTAGCAACTGGAACTAAAGACTAAGAGACGACTGGGTGGTTCTTCTACCAACTTAGGTGGCGAACAGATAATAACCAAACTTCTTTTCTTACTTTTATTGTGTTATAAATGTGGCTATGGGAAACGGTTCAAGACTGTGGGATAATTATTTTACACATTGTCATATGAAACATGAATTCTTTTGATAAGTTGGAAATGTTAGACCTATTTGCTTTAATATTATTCATTTAACATTTTATGTAACACCGGTCCAGTTATGACTAGTCATTACAGGGTTGCTTTTTTTAAATTTTGAGTAACACCTGCCCAGCGAGGCCCACAATATTGTAAAAAATGACGGATTGTTACAAAGGAGGACTTCGGCAGACACTCATTCAGGGGGTTCGACAACCAAAGACGGTTTGGGATCCATAGGACTAACATGGAAAAAGGAAGTTGAAGTTGAGGAAACTTTGGCTAAGCTTCTGTCGCAAGTTTGACAATGGAAGCTGAAGTGGATAGTTTCAATTGGACGAATGGTAGGCATTCGCTCAATCAATCAATAGTCTATTATTATTAAAACTTTGCCAAAACTAGCCTTTGAAAAAAAGTAAAAGAGGGGGATTCAAACCTCAACAACTACTATTTATTGAGAGATTCTGTAAATTTGTAAATTGGACCATGGAGAGTGTGTTTTGAACACCTCTTGCTATCTTGTTGAGTTGTAGGGTTTGATTGTGTATCAAAGGAATGGCTCTTGTATGCGAGGCTTTCTCAATAGTGTTTGAGATGATTGTAAACTCCCTAGTGTGGGGAATGTGTGTGAACAACTTGCCTGGAGTGGAGGGTATTGTTAGGCCCAATGGGCCACCAAAAGGGACTGTTAGAGTTTTCACGGTCATCTCTTAAACCAAAAGATACTTAAGAAATAAGGCTTTCCAATTAGCCTATAAACAAGACACCAACATCAACCACAACCGATGTAAGATAAACCCAACAACTCCCCTTCACACATCGGGTGACCCCAAAACTATCATCATCTGGCAATCTCCCATTCATCAAACGGAACTCACATATCATCACCTTACAAATTTTCTTTAAATCACAGGTAGAACTCATGAAGGAGACTTCCACAATCACTGTAGGCCAACACCAAAACCAACCTGGCTCTGATACCATTTCTAGGCCCCCCCAAAAAGACTTACAACAGGTTTCACGGGCCTCTCTTAATCCAAAAACTAGCTTAAGAAATAAGAATTTCCCATTAGCATATAAACAAGACACCAACATCCTCCACAACCGATGTGGGATAAACCCAATAAGTGTTCGGCTCAAGGTGTGAGCCTATGAAGGAAGGTGTACCTTAATGGTAGTTGCTTGTAGAGTGTTTGAAGCTGATTGGCTAGGATCCTTGGTACTCGATGTTGAAGAAGGATGACTTTTTGGATGCTCTTAGGGTGTTAGAAGTGCAAGCTTCCTTGGCGCTTGAAGGTGAATGAGGCCTAGCTTGTTCCTTGTAGGTGGACAAGTTTGTTTGTTGTAGTAAATCTACAAAGATCTACCCTACCAAAAGATCGGTGGGACAGAAAAGAAGAGTACTAGTTAGGAACCTCTTTAAAAATCTCTTGTATCTTCTTTCTTCCCTGCTCTATTTTGTGTGCTTGCTCTTATTTGATTTACTTGTATATGCATTTCACCTATCTCCCTTGTGTTTGAATTGTTCACTGTAGAGAGGTCAACAAATCGAGCTTAAGGTCACTTAGTAGCTTGCATGGTTTGATTGATTTGCCAAAGCAAGTGACTTTATGAGTTTGAACATGGGTTGCCTCACACACCACTTATTTAATTGGGTTCATTACTTTGATTATTGCCTTGCCTATTTGTTTTTTTGTTCTTAATGATTATATCTTATTTTATTTAAATCGTTTCCACTTTAGTTTTCCACTTAAGGTCTAATAAGGGCCTAGGTTACGTGGGGATCTAACTCTTTTGCTAAGTGTTTGTAGCTAGCTCTCTCCCACATAGACACCTTCCTCGAGATGATTTAACTCTCATGTTCCCCCTACATAGATTCACTCTTCTCCTTGACACTAGCCCATACAACACATTCACTCCCCTCTTTTATTATCTCAAAAAGAGTTTCATGCAGAAGTGTCTAAGCTTTACCATCTCCTTAATCATGCAATGGGTTTCATGGCATGAACTACGATGGTGGTGGATAGTAGGAGAAGTCATGGAGGGGCAAACCAAAGTGTGTTCCAAGATCCCAAATGAGCACCTTTTGATTCCTCCTTATATCTTGCGAACCTAGATCCATATGTTCCACTCAGTCAGTGAGTGCCTCTGAGACCTCCATAGTTGTTTGCTCACAAGATGATCATGGCAGGGGGTGGGGCAATGGCTCCTGTACTCGTGGCTCCTCAACTAGCTTAACATTATCAATGTAGGCATGTTCATCCTCTTCAAGCTCAGTCTTCGATTGTGCCCTAGAAGATGAATCTTGAGTGATCTTCCTCCAATTTTTTTCCCTCAAAGTGAGCTTGTAGATACTCCATTATGGTCCTAGGGCTTGGGAATGAGGGTGGATGAGATGCTCTGGCTCAAGTTCTTTTTTGCCCTCAAAAAGAGTAAAGTAAGAAGTCTCCCTTAAGGTAAGTAAGCTCTCCTCTTGTTCCAATAACGGAACATGTGGTTAAAGATAAGGAATGACAAGCGGATCTTCCTCTTGGATATGATCCTCCACAAAGTGTAAATTGCAAAATTTGATTAGATGCCAATCTTGTGGTAAGATGTTGGAGCGATTTGCCAGAATATGAAAGCCATTCAGGTGAGCTCCCTTGCTTTCAAGGGTTACTAAATTTTGCTCCTCAAGACAACACGGTTCCCAAAAACTCATCCTTCAAGATGCAATTCTACAAGAAGACCAAAGTAGAGCGATCACCATCATCCAGAACTCCAAGGACCTCAACAAAGTAAAACAAATAAAGTTCACTTGAAAAATAACTAGTTGTCCATCCAATAGATCTCTCATTGTCCCTGCCAAGGCTCTCGTGCCAAGCTAGCTTAACTTGGGGAGGCAATATCACGTTACTCATGAAACCACTAAGTTTGTATAACTAAAATGAAACATTTAAAAAATACAATAAATGTAAAGACCGAGGAAAATTTTTTTTGACTTGGTTGGGGAAGGATCGAGCGTTGGAAAATTATTATGATTAATTATGTTATACTCTCTACCCGGTAGATTCTACTCGGTTAAAACCCGCGATTCGAACCTGAGCCTTATAGTCTGAACCTGTCAGTTCGACCATTATTGTCCGTCGAGTCAAATTTTATATGACGAGACAACCATTCGTTTTCTCATTGACCGTTCGTTTTTATCATTGATTGTTCATTTTCTTAGACAACCATTTCATTTCCTAGGCAGCCATTCGACACATATAAATATCACACTTCAGTTATTCGGTGGGGGAGGGGGAAAATTCTTCTCACCCCATCTGTCATTCTCATTTTCTCTCCCGGTTACTCTCCCCTCTTGGTGACGTTCTTACATCTCATCTACATGTCCAGTTTGGTATGCTTTCCTTGACATTCTCTTACTCATTCTGTTGTTGTTTTTTTTTTCTGGTGAGCATAAAATTACGAATCGCCAAATGGATTCTATTGTTTCATCCATTCATGATCGTTTTGTGTTGCTGTTACTTCATCAACGTCCAATGCTACGTAATTTGTTAAAATAGGAAAATTGAATTGTTGTCTTTAGCGTTTCATGAGTTCTACGCATGGGGGTTGGATGATGGACAACACTGTGGGGGGTTAGGGAAGAATATGATCTGGTTTTAGGTTGAAGAAAAAGACTGCTTGGTTTGGTTTTTGGTGCCAAAGATGAGGTGAGGAGAAGAGAAGAGCGTGGAGAAGAAGGAGAAGCTTATAATCTCAGAATAACCTGAGAGCCGTAACCTCGGAATGACCTGAGAGCCCGTAATCTCAGCATGACCTGAGAAACCGTAATCTCAGAATGACCTGAGAGCCGTAATCTCAGAATGACCTGAGAGCCCATAATCTCAGAATCACCTGAGAGCCCGTAATCTCAGAATGACCTGAGAGCCCGTAATCTCAGAATGATTTAAGAGCTCATAATCTCATAATGACATGAGAGCTCGTAATCTCAGAATGACCTGAGAGCTCGTAATCTCAAAATGACCTGAGCCCATAATCTCAGAATGACTTGAGAGCCGGTAATCTCAGAATAACCTGAGAGCCGGTAATCTCAGAATAACCATAGAGCCGTAATCTCAAAATGACCTAAGAGTCATAATCTCAGACTGACCTGATAGCTGGTAATCTCAAAATGACTTGAGAGCCCGTAATCTCAGAATGACCTGAGAGCTCGTAAAACTACATTGAGGTTGATCCCGACTTGGGCTATGTAGGCCAATCAAGATTGTTTGATTTCAGCTCATCTAAGGAGGAATAAAAGTATGGTTGGGGGTTCTTTTACAAACTCAAGTTTGGTGAAGGGATAATGAATGAACTTCCTTTTTATTCTCTTGTGTTATAAATATGGCTATGGGAAACAATCCAAGACTGTAGGATGATTATTTTAATGAGTTAGACTTATTTGCTTTAATAGAAATTATGTAGCATTTAAGTGACACCCGGTCCGGTTGGGCGGGTCAGTTAGTTATATTTTTTAGTAACACTTGACCAGCTGGGCCCACAATATTCTGTAAAATGGTGGGTTGTTACAGGTGGAATCAAAGTCGGTTTCCCACTAGCTTACATCTTATGACTCAAGTACTTTGTTGAAAAGTCAAGTAATTATCTTTTCCCATTGTTGAATATTATTAATTAACAAATTCATTAGCTAATATACTTAAGTCATCACTTAAAAAGAAAGCCCTGGAATTTGCCACCCTGGCTCAGCAGAAGGATTCAGTTGCAAATATGCTAAGAAATTTTTACAGCTAGAGCGTTTTGCACCTGGGATTTTGGCAACTAATAAGGCTAGAGTTGATAAATTCTTTTGGGGGTTGAAGCCAGAATTAAGTAGGGTTACGACGGCACCAAAAAGCACTATAACTGAGGTGATCGATGAAGCCACTACTCATGAGTTGGCATTCGCGCATGATCATGCACAAAAACAGGGGACGACTACCATACCAAAACACGAATGCAAACCATGTTAATAGCCCAAACGGGTCTGCAGAACACCAGCAGCAGAACTACCAAGGGAACATAAATGGGAACCTGAAAAGGAAGTTTGTAGAGATTCCGTATAGATGATGTAGAAATTGCTACAAGATGCATTTAGGACAATGCAATGAGCCCCATTAGTGCTACGAGTGCGGAAGGACGGGACACATGCAGAAAGATTGTTGTCAACCTCCGAAGCAACAACAGGAGCAGCATGAGATCCTGAAGATATAATTAATCATGATTGTCATCTTGCTGATATAATATTTTAGGGACGTAATATTTCTAAGTTAGGGAGATTGTAAAAATTGAGGAAAAAAATTTCGACTTAGTCGGGAAGGATCGAACGTTGGAAAATTATTATGATTAATTATGTTATATTCTCAACCCGGTTGATTCTACTCAGTTAAAACCCGCGATTCAAACCAGGGTCTTATAGTTTGAACCGGTCAGTTCAACCGTTATTGTCTGCCGAGTCAAATTTTATTTGATGAGACAACCATTCATTTTCTCATTGACCGTTCATTTTAATAATTGATTGTTCATTTTCTTAGACAACCATTTCATTTCCTAGGCGGCCATTCGACACCAATAAATATCACACTTCAGTTATTCGGTTGGGGAGGGGGAAAATTCTTCTCACCTCATCTGTCTTTCTCATTTTCTTTCTTGGTTACTCTCCCCTCTTGGCAACATTCTTACATCTCGTCTACGTGTCCGGTTCAGTATGCTTTCCTTGACATTTTCTTACTCATTTTGTTGTTGTTTTGTTTTTTTTTTCGGCAATCATAAAATTCAGGATCGCCAAGTGAATTCTATTGTTTCATCCATTCATGATCGCTTTTTGTTGTTGTTATTTCATTAACGTCCAATGCTACGTAATTTGTTAAAATAGGATAATTGAATTGTTGTCTTTAGCGTGTCATGAGTTCTACGCATGGGGGTTGGATGATGGACAATGCTGTGGGGGTTTAGGGAAGAGTATGATCTGGTTTTGGGTTGAAGAAAAAGACTACTTGGTTTGGTTTTTGGTGCCAAAGATGAGGTGAGGAGAAGAGAGGAGCGTGGGGAAGAAGGAGAAGCTTATAATCTCAGAATGACCTGAGAGACGTAATCTCAGAATGAGCCAAGAGCCCATAGAACTACATTGAGCTTGATCCCAACTTGGGTATGTAGGCCAATCAAGATTGTTTGATTTCAGCTCATCTAAGGAGGAATAAAAATATGGTTGGGGGTTCTTTTACAAACTCATGTTTGGTGAAGGGATAATGAGTGGACTTCATTTTTATTCTCTTGTGTTAAAAATATGGCTATGGGAAACGGTCCAAGACTATGGGACGATTATTTTAATGAGTTGACTTATTTGCTTTAATAGAAATTATGTAGCATTTAAGTAACACCCGGTCCTGTTAAGGCAGGTAAGTTAGTTATATTTTTTAGTAACACCTGGCCAGCTAGGGCCACAATATTGTGTAAAATGACGGGTCGTTACAAGAAATGTATGAGTTTACGCCTAACCCCTATTCCAGCGGAGTGGACACCCTGATAAAGAATGTTTTACCATTTATAATCATAAACACTACTCTTTCCCAAATGAGACAGGAAACTTACGTTTTATTCCTTATCCTTTGGACCTCGGGACCTTTTATATTTTGTAGTGAACCTTACACTACGTTGCGTATTTAATACATCGCATAAGTGCATACATCGTGTAAGCGCACACATCACACAAGTAATAAATTGATTTAGTGGAAATCAGTCCATTGAGGAAATGCAGTTTTCACTTGTTATTCTATATAAGTATATTAACTATTAATTACTTAAAGACAATTGCAAAACAAAATTTAACTAAATGTAGTAACAATACGCAGTAATAAATCTATTCTAAATCTGACAAAATTTATGGCATAGGCTCCAAAGTACAAACACTAATTATCTAGTATGCTAATTTTAAGTAATCCGTGAATCAAACCAACAAAGTTCTTCAAACAAGTGATAGACCTGAGATGTTCAATTTCACCTAATTAGAAAGCAAAGCAGATTTGTTACTTCTATCGAATTACAATATGATTAGATTTGATATCCGAGGAGACAAAAGTAATTGTAATAGGTTGTCACTACGTAATACAACCTATCACTCTTGCCCATTCCACATGTCTATCCAAATAGCGCAAGAACGATGCATCACGGGTAGCTCCTATAGGTGGATATCTATAATATCAATTATTTGTCTACCCAAGCATCATAGAGTATTACAACCAATGACATCATCAAATTTCTGATGTTTAGGCAAAACCAAATCTCTCTGTAATGCAAAAGTTAGCTACACTTTTGAAGTAATAAAAACCGAATTAAAATAATCAACTAAAAATCAATCATAAAAAGATACATAATAATAAAATTAAATCGCATACTCACTAAGATTCATTGTTCATCCAAAATCAATACAAATTACCATCTAAAATATTAAAAAAACATCATTAATTATAACACAAGAAAAAGAAGAGAAAGGACGATGCAAATCTAGGTAGATGAAGCCTTAGCCCGAATCTCCTCTCTAGCTATGTTCTTTTCCTTTTGCCTTGATTATACAACTTTTTTTAATAAAACTCAAGAGCCACTTCTTCTTTCAATCAAAAGAAGTGAATAATTCAAGCTCCAAGGTCAGGATGATGGAGAATTAGGTAAGAAAAAGGAAGCTCTCTCTCAAGTGAGTGAGTAGGTATATTTATAACAAGTCCAAGGTAAGTCACCTTCATGGAAATTTTTTGGCATCTACCTTGAAAGTTTCCTTACTACTCATGCACTTGGAGTGACCCCAAATAATCATTATGCACATATGGTGGGGTTCTTTCATGGGTGGCAAGGTGCTTATCCTCTTGATTAACTTTCGGTGTAAGTTGGAGTTGGTAAGTTTATCAACTAAAGTCCATTACTAACCATGTGATATGTCTCCATAATGCAGATTGTTTGGATAGAGTTTACTTATAGGCACCTTCTTAGTAGCTCCCAAGTGGGGATTATCGCATGATTAAAGCATGACTACTGTTACAGCTCTGATTCATGGGTGTCGCCGAGAACTAGGATTTGGGTGTTGTTCCTAGTATTCCCAGCGTTCATGAGGGGTAGCAGTGGCTATCCAAGTGGTGGAAACAACATACCAAGGCTAACCCGTGTTTAGTTGTAGGTTGCCAATCCTTGGTGCATGGTGCTGTTGAGATGACCGAGATTGTTGGTGAGCAAAGTGTAGGAGGACAGCATGTTCCGGCGCATGGAGCGGTATTTGGTGTACCGATCATGTTGCTGGACTCGACTGATATTTGGAGTGGTAGCGGTAGCAAACAGTGTACCAAGTGTGCCGACATTTGGTGCGGTCATCATGTTCAAGCACTAGTGGATTCTGATGTTTGGAGCACTATGGAATTCTAGCGGCACTAGGAGGTCTAGTTGTACTAGGAGTCCTAACAGTACTAGTATTTTTGCCGGGACTTGGGCCAAAAATTGTTGGAGGTGACAAGGGGTTGACATTGGTGGTCGAGTGCTGGAGTTGGACGATCCAAGGGTGGAGCATGAGTCCAGTTGTGCGGCCAAGGAGTTTGGCTGGAATTTGGAGGATCGGATCTTGTTGAAGATTGTGATCGTGTGCAACTAACTTTAGAGAATTGGATAAACATCAGGGGACGAGTTTATCAAGTCTTGGATGCATTTTCTGAGAATCCAAAGGAGATCTTCTGGAGATAAACATCAGGAGGGTCATGTAGATAAACCTGGACGTGGTGGATATGGGCAGAATCTTTGGAGATAAAGATGTAGACTAGTTGGTGTTTATCTGGAACCAGGAGAGATGCATGGACGTGGAGACTATATAAATTTGCAAGGGACGAATGTTGCAGGGACTTCTTCTGGAATTGGAAAAGGATAGCAACGTGAGAGACTTCTGGTGAGAGGAGTTAACTATAAGAGAGAAGGAGATTCGTGAGGTTGCTGCAGCCGGTGCTTGTGGGAAGGACTAGAACCTCATTGCAGATCTGCCGGAATCAAGGTGCACGTTGTGGTGTGTATACTGGTCTTGTTTGATAGGTTTTCATGTAATCAAGTCAATCTATGGGAGGCGACTTGAGGGATTGCTTGTGGGAAGTAATCGTGTGAGTCCTGGTGTGTGTGGCATTGGGGCAAGGCTGTGGGGGCTGTCCACAAGCCAAGTAAGTGCTTGAATGGAGAGTTCTTGTAATCCTTTTATTTGTTTGATAATAGAAGGTTGGGAAGTGGTTTCCTGTAGATCTGTGTTTAGCTTATTAGCTGTCGTTTGTAGACAGGAAATTTCTGTTTCTAGGTCGTGGTCAAAGTTTGCAAGGCAACGGTTGTGGGAACTGATTGCTGAGATGAGCAAGGGACAGACGGCATGACTCAAATACGCATTCAGGTATTTGGAGTGGTCGGGTAGTTTGGTGCTGTTTGGTTCTCGGGACAGTGTACCGGTAGAAATAGCAGTATTTGGGAACACTGTATCAGCGTTGGTGTGGGAAGCGAGAGTGCATGATCGAGCGAAGGCTGAAGTGGAGTTGCGGTATCGAGTGGGGTGGTGTTCCGGTGTTTTGATCGATAACCTCAATATTGTGACCGAACACAGGTATGGTGTTTGGAGTTTGCTTCTGGAGAGTTGATCCATATTGTGTATCGGTGTAGGCTGAGTGTTTCTAGGAGGGAAATATGTCACGCAGGTCTGATTGGGATCAAAAAATTTTGGGTCCTAGAATTAGCCTTGTGACAACTACCATGTTATCAACTGGCACATGCATCGGATAAGCTTTCCCTCTGAATAATCGTTAATTAATCAAAATCAGATTGGGAAATGCTAACATTTCTCATTTTATTCATTTCTTCTGGAAATCTTATTTTTCAACCAAATTGAGCATGAAAATGGGAATAGGGCTTGAATACATGCTCAAACTAGTGCAAACTTTATTTGAGAGTTATCAAGCCCCCCCAACTTGAATATTTGTTAGTCCTTAGCAAAATTCTAAAAGATAAAATATCTGAATGCTTTCAAACAAAAGGATCAGGATTTGAAATTAGCATTGACAATCAAAATTCCAAGAGAATTAATTTTCCAAGAAGAAAAGTAATTCTCACAAACTTATTTCTCAAAATTTCTTACATAAGCCCAAAATCTTGCGGAGCACAATGAGAATCAGCTAGTCGTAAGTTTCATTTTAGGTTCTCTCCACTAAGTTGAATTCTACATTAGTCAAGATCAATAGGATTTAATAGGGTGCAATTGGTCTAGGATAGGGTTAAAAAATAGGATATAAGGATATCAGCAGATGCATCATTAATATCAAATCCTTCACAACAGTCATCGCTAAAAATATGCATCTTCCTCAATTGTTTATGAAAACTTGACTTCCCAACTTAAAACACAACACCTTTGTAAAAATATTCAAATACCAAATTAATACATTTCTTTTTTTTTCCATTTTCAATCACAATCATTCCCTTCACTTTATTCTAAACATTTCTACTTTTTACCTTTTTATCATACCTACAATGTTCATCACAACACCCAACCTCCATCCAAACACATAAGTTCATAACTAATCGGGAAGGATTTGACATTAATAATGCTAGGTGTAGGATAATCAAAACAAACTGGAAGTTAAAGTAAGATGAAAATTGGATAAAACTATATACAAAATTGAGTTGGGTATTTGGTATTTATGCACTATTAAACAAAAGCTCACCCAAATAATCTCTTGACTAGCACAAATTACTTATTTTGCTTCAAGAAACTTGAAAACAGAATTCTAACTTCATTTATTCCTCATATTCTAGGCAAAACTCAACCTTCTCTAAGCCATTTTGAGAGTAGAGTTCAAAAAAAAATTACTCAATTGAATAACGTGTAAATTAAACTCATAGCAAAACAATGCAATAAAGTTAAATCTTGAATGATCATCCTACCAAGCTTCAAAGAAATTGAAACTTATTGATCTCCTAATCCAAACCATTTATTAATCAAAAAGCATAAAACCAACTATATTACTTAATATAAACAACAATTTAAAACCAGGAAACATTTAGCATCGATCATCAACCATAGCATATAGTCAAAATACACACAAAGTAGCCTAGAAAGTGCTAGTATAGACCAACATTGCTTCTCCCCCCAAACCTAAAGTCATTTGTGTCCTCATAGTTATAGTAGTAAAATTCCAAAACACCATCAAAATTATTTGACAACAAATTTATAGGAAAGAGAGAAGGGTTTTGAGATTGCTCATTTTAATTGTAAAGACCCGGAAAAAATAATAAAATAAAATAAAATAAATAAAATAATAATAACGTTCGACGCGGTGGGAACGAACGTGACAAAATTTATTTTTAATTAAAATAATTATTGTTAGCTGGTTAAATATGATTGACCCGTTTAACCAGTTAAGCGAACTGTACTACGTACCCATTTAACCGGTTAAGTGAACCATACCGTGTAACAGTTTAAATGGTTAAGTGAATTATGTCAATTACCCAATTACCCGGTTACCCGATTAAGTGAAATACGTGCGAAGTATACCCTAGCCGTCATTTCAT
>JAVDBV010052745.1:0-36739 GCA_032619315.1 Piper longum
ACTCGTCAAGGTTTAATCATCTCATTATCAATTAATCGATCGTTAATCATAACTACTACTCAATCCTAGAATGCTGTACTAACAATCATCAATTATAATTAATCAAATTAGAATAAGAGGTAATTATACCTCGCATCGTCGGCAATCGACGACGGCTATGGTTCCGTCATACGTGCATCTTGAACCCCGAATTCAGGGCTCCACGGCGTCCGAAGCTTGATCGGGTTCGACCGAGTGAACTCCGCGGAAGATCCGGTGAATTCCAGCGAATTCCCACAATTCCGGTTTTCCGGCGGGTTCCGGCGGTTTTCCGGTAAGTTCAGCGGTTTTTTGGCAACTTTCCGGTGGTTTTCCGGCGATAGTCGCTGACAGCATCTACTAGCTGGATAGGGGTCGTATAGGGTACCATTGGAACCGTGTCGATGAGCCCGACACATCTACGGTGTCGGCATGGCCGATGGAGGCGGCAGCGCCGGAAAATGGTAAAAAGAGCGGCAGTGATGGGTGGCTTGCTCCGGCTGATATGGGCTACGATCGGCGGCGATCTCGTCAGGGATGGTAGCTGGGAGGTCGACGACGACGAGGCCACCACTGGACGGCGACGGCGGCGGTCGGCGTTGCCGGAATGGGCAAGGCAAACACTCACGGGCGCGGCGCTAGCCGCGGCGTTTCTGTTGTCGCGGCGACCGGATGAGGGCCGGGGTCGATCGAGGCGACACAGCGACGGCATGGTGGGGCAGAGCGGCGCTGGTCGGCAGCCGGGCAGCGCCGACAGCAGTGGCGGCGGCACATGGGGAGGAGCGGGTAGGGTTTTTGGAAAAGGGGAGGAAGCATCGGGGTTTGAAATGAACTGATGGCATACTCGTAAATAAAACTTGACTCGACTCTGTCTCGAGTAAAAATAATTATTTACTCGTAATAAAATCTAAAAAAATCCAGAAAAAATTGGGAAAAATTCCATAAAATAAAATAAACACCAAAACATCATAATGACATGCTCTATAACTATCAACCCACCCAAACTGCCCGTAACGCGTCCTAACGCGATAGACGGCCTAAAATTAATTCTACGATCAAGCTGCATAATAAAAAAACTAGACTGCATACTTTCATATATTCTGATAACTCATTCTTTTCTACTGTATTTATGACGTTATCATTATATACTTGGGTACACATGACCCCTCGTAGCTCATACACGCGACTGGCGTCAGCTCAGTACACGTGTTCTGAAACATACTCGACTCGAAAATAACGGTCGAACCGACCGGTTCTAATATAAAACCCTAACTCGAATCGTGGGTTTTACAGTCTATCAATGCTCGGTATCCAGACATCTTGTCCATCTCAAAAATGGCATCAAATTCCCTCACAGATATCGTTGTAAAATCAGCAAACAGGGTGTGTCACTATATGATCATAGTGACACCTCTCACACACTATCAAGTGGTGAAGACTACTCTACCAAGTGTAATCACTATCAAATCATAGCTTAAATCCTTTAGTCCTACGCCAATTGTAGGGATGAATTTCTAAGTTGTGAATGTATGTGTGACACCCCGAATCCAGCTCACTCGAGAACCAAACCGGAACATCACGGGTCCCGAGTGGATCTAGTCTCGGCGTCTCAAGATATAAGATGTCGATTGCTATGCATGGGTGAATGCATAGAACCTTAACATGCTACTACATGGATGACATGACAACTAGTTTACAAAATAAAATAATTATGATAAAAATCGATAAAAAAAATAATTATATATTTAGTTTGCAAACTAACATATATTTCAGATCCTATTATCACTATCCATTTCTATAATCCAAAATATTCATCATAAGTATTTCATTTCGATACTAACATAAAACAACAATTAAAACAGCCAAAACAAATGTTCAATTGGTGAGTGTGTATGTGTGTGTGTGCAAGGTAGGCCACTGCTCCTCCGTCCGATCCAGTGTATCCAGTATTTAATCCTCACCTACATATATATAAAAGAAAATGTCAGTAATGAGTGTTACTGGTCTAAAAATATAACTACATATCAAACTTGCGAATGAGAGCTAACTCTCATTTTGAATAAATACATTTATATACTTCTTGTTAACACTCCTAAGGGCATCTACTTAGGAGCCATCAGGCTGTAGACCCAATAGCGCCCCAAACTGGCTAGTCTGATGCCTCTCTTAGTATTTTCTCATTTTCTTGGTCCCCTGGGACTACCAGTATATCCTAAGCCCTCTCCTTTCCTCCATAATTCTCTTGGCCTTGAGCACAAAAGTCGAGCACTCTCAGGCAGTCGCTTTTAGTACCCTTTGAACCACAGGTCTGAACATGCACTGCACTAAACAGTACCCGTAAACCTCTACATTTCTTCGGGTGTGAGGAACTCAAAACGGTAGTTGTCAGGATCCCTCGAGATTTGAACAACTTGCTCACTAATCCAGAGCCCGCTTTGGCTGACACGTTCACCCGGTCATGGTACGTGTATGTCGGTCTTTCCATTTCGTCTCATTGAAAACTCAATAAAATTATATATAGGACTGGGAAGGGATTTATATAATATGCCCGAAGGTGAATGCTGCGGTTCTTGTTTCCGAAATCATACTCGAAGGATCTCATCCCCAAGGGTTATTAATTTGGAAGATCAATCGATTAAATGATCCGAGATAAGTGGGATCTCATAAAACGCAACTTAACCCGTGTTGCAAATAGTAAAACATCCATACAATGGAATAGAGCGTATAACAGGGAACGAGTCCTAAACGGACCTGGCAAAAACTCTGAGCGCATCCTTACGCCAAGGCGGTGAGCTCCTACTCTATACCTACACATCAAACTAAAAGCTAATGCCCGCTAACTAAGTGATGCATTAAACATCTTATAGCATACACACACCACATCAAACATCAATCACACAAAACTTTTCTTACACTACGTTGCATTAGTTTATGATAATTACTTAGCTTACCTAATTAATTCTTTAGCATTCGTTTTAAGACACTTCAATCAAGCACATTTATATTTTCATTATAATAAAAATATATAACACATCAATTTATCAATCCTAGTATGTTGTGCTAATAATTATCATCTTTAATAAATCAAATTGAAGTTAATTATACCTCACATCATCTTCCATCGGCGACGGCTAGGGTTTGGTTGCGTGTCTCGGAGCTCAAATTCGGCACTTGGCAGCGTCCGAAATTCTATTAGGTTCAACTGGATGAGTTTGGCAGAAGATCCAGAGAATTCCAGCGAATCCAATTTTTTGGCTATTTTCTGACATATTTTGGCTGCTCTATGGTGGTTTTTCAGTGGTGTCTAACCGGAAAGATGGTGGTGGTATGGGGTACCGTTGGCATCAGTTCGGTGAGCCGACGTGTTTACAATGTCAACGTAGTCGGCGGAGGCGGCGGCTCGCCAAAAAATGGAAAACAAAGGCGGTCGGCAGTGGGGTGAAGAAATTCGGTCGGGATGGGCAGCGTTGGGCTTTGCTTCAGTCGGGGAAAGTTGTGGGAGGGTCGGCGATGTCGAGGTGGCAACTTGACGGCTGCGGCAGTGACCGTCATCACCGGCGGGATTGGCGACAGGAGCGCGGTGCTAGGGCATAGCGATTCGGTGTCATGGAGACCGAGCGGTGGCTAGGGGCGCGCGGGCTGCATGGCAATGGCACAATGGGGCTCGGCGGCGTCGGTGGTGAGAATCAGGGTGGCACGGCGGCGATCGGGATTTGGGGGTGAAGAAAAGGTCGGGCTAATGGTCGATGGTAATGTCATAAATAACTTGTAATAAATCTTTAAAAAATATAGAAAAATAGGGAAAATCCCATAAAATATAATACACACCATAACATCACAATGACATGCTCTATAACTAATAACCCACCCAAATTGCCCAACGCGTCCAAATGCGTTATTCGACATATAAATAATTCTACGATCAAATATTAAAATAAATAAATAAAAAATCTACGCGTACTCTTATATAATCTGATAACTTATTCTACTATTATCTTACTGATATTATCGTCATTTGCTTAGGTGCACATGACTCTCACGATTCATAATAGACAACCGACTTCGGCTAAGTACGCGTGTTTTAAAATTGACTTGACTGAAAATAATAATCGTTGAACCGACCGATTCAGACTATAAAACCTTGATTCGGGTAGAAGGTTTACAGTACGAGTGACTAAGTGGATGAACATTGTATTTGTAATCATGGTGGCATCTTGCATTGCCTCATCAACTATGGCGATGTACACTCTATTATCCTGCTCTGGTATGACCCCTTACCTTGAGTTGCCATATTTGCCTGGATTACATTCGTCCGCAGCACCTGTACAATTCTGGTAGCTGTAACACTCCGTATCTCTCTGCGGACAATGTGGACAGTCAGCTACCCAGTGGCCCACCTCGTCACAGACAAAACAATTTTCTGTGCCTCTCTTTCACAAGCTCGAGTGCCTCCTCTGACAAAGCGGGAACAAGGGATACTCCTGGTAACCCGAGTTGTGGCATCCTCTGCTATTGCTATTTTACCTAGCCCTGTCATGAAATCTTCTAGGCTACTGCCCCTGCATGGCAAGCAGAACAACGGTGTCACAAGTATGTCTCCTCTGAGAGGTTCCCAGCTGGTCCTTTCCCCATGGACTCTGCCTCTACCGGTCGATCTGATCATGCATCCTCCTTGCAAGGTGATGCGTAAAGTGGAACATCGATACAATGCGGTGCATGCTAAGTCCCAAGTAATTGATGAAGCTATCAATTAGAACACGCTCTGTAGCAAATGACCATAGAGCAAATCTCTCCAACGCCAGAAACTTGGCATCATACTCATCCACTATCACATCTCCCTAAGTCAGGACAAGGAACTCCACCTTCTTCTCAATGATGGTAGAAGAAAAGAACACAGTGTAAAACACCATGGAGAATTCCACCCTTGAAATTAGCTTCAAAGCCCGATGTCCGGGATAGGCGGAGTGGGCTAATATCCACCAAATCCTACCTGCTACATGGATAGCTCTCGTGCCCACTCTAACCAACAACTTTAACCGGCATCACATATGCTCAAGTAAAGCCTTCGTGTCGTCAAACCACATTATGGCTGCCTCCAGATCTGGACCTCCCATGAATAAGCTACCTCCATCCATCAAGAAGCAATCAACATCCCACTTGTTGTTGGGATGCAGAGCAACCTCTTGAGCTCTCAAACTCTTGCCTTGTTTGAACTGCCTCTGCCTGGGCAACTCTTCCTATTCGTTGGTCTGAAGTCCCAGATCATGTGCTCATTCTGCCATCCTCTACATCCTAGTCAACACTAGCATCATTGGCATCATGGGTGCACAACATATTATCCAACTGCCAATGTCATTGGAGGTGGTGATGGTGGGCAAACTTTGTCCCACTTTGACATCACCAGTGGAGCCTCCTTAGCCTATCTCTTCTCAAGTCTGGCCGGGGCCACTGTCATAGCCCTCACCATCTCCAAAAGTGTAAAGACCGTGAATATTTTTTATATATATTTAAATCGGTTGGTGAAGGATCGAACGTTAAAAAATTATAATGATTAATTATATTTTATTCTCTACCCGATAAAATATTATATTTTATTCTTTACCCGGTTACCCGGTTAAAAGAAATAGGGGTGTTGGTGTGTTTTTCACATACCCTAGTCGTCATTTCATTATATAATTTACGAGGGGGCGTCATCCTTATTTCATTCTCCCATCTTCTTCTCTTCTTCCGGAGCCAACTTCTTCCTCACTTGGGTGTCCTTCATATCTCCCTCTTCTTAATTTTCATGCATGCCTATTTTACATTGATAATAATCTTAATAATCATAAAACTAAAGTCTCAAACAACAAGAAAGAAAAGAAATAAATTGAAAACTAGAAATTCCGCCCATGAATGCAAATTATTGTTGTTGAATCAATTCATGATCGCTTTGTTGTTCAGTTTCTGCATCAACGTCTTTATGCATAGTGTGGTGATTAAATATAAGTTTGGATTCCATTAATTTGCATGGCTAAGAACGGTAGCGCCTTCTACTACCTTGCAGCAGCATCACCATGACACTTGTGTCACAAACTTGTGGCATTGCAATCAGCAACAGCGTTGTGTTTCTTTTCTTTTAGTTTTGGGTTGTCGTGAGGGAAGTAGGGAAGCGTTCCCGGCGGTGCTGCTGGCCAGACGGAGTTTGCCTTGCGTTCCTGGTGGTGCTGCTGGCCAGACATCATGCGCTTTAAGATTAAAATCGTAAACCTAATAATCAAGATCGTGGTTTAGTAAGTAGCATCTCAAAGGAAAATATACTAATAATAGTAATTAAATATTTGTTTATAAGCTAATAATTATTTCATCAATTGTTGAGAGTGGCATGTTTTATGTTGTCGAATTTTAATAATTATATATATTAGTCATTTAGTTGCATGTAATTCTACTCGAATAAAATTATACTTATGTATAATTTTATGTTCTCGTTTAAATTAGGATCGTTGGTCGCAGTTGCGAGTTCACTTACAAATCTAGGTCTGTATAATTATTTGAAATGTTGTATTTTCCCTTTTGGCAGCCCTGGTCAGCCTGAGCCCAGATTCGACCACCATGCACCGAGTGCAACCGAGGTCAAGGAATTAACTCAGTCTGACATGGGGCCGCACCCTTTAAAATTACTATGTGGGAGTCTTGGTCAACCAGAGTATTTGACCACCATGCGCTGGAATGCAATTGGGGTCGACTCAATTCGACGCAGGGCAGCACCCCTTGAAAGATTGTATACTTGCCCCAATGCCGAAAGGGGTGATAGGGCGCAGTGGCGCAAGAAGGCTCATTATGCACTTGTGATACCGAGAGGGTGAGTCAATGGAAAATATCGGTAACTATAGGCCGTGGACCACGTAGCATGTGTGCGCACGCATGGGATGGTAGATGGATGGGGTGGCCACCCCTCCTAGCATAATTGGAGCTCAGCATAGGCTCATAATTACTAAAAGACTTGTGAAACGACAATAGGGTTTATATTGACTTGTTTCATTTAATTATGCAGCTTAGTGGTTTTATCACTAACGCGGAGTTGCCTCTGCACGTGAGCAGCTTTGGACTGAAGAACAAAAGTATGGTTGGCTGATCTTTTTCCAACTCAGGCTTGGTGAATGGATAATAAATTAGACTTCCTTTTATTCTCGTGTTATAAATGTGACTATGGGAAATGGTCCGAGACTGTGGGACGGTTATTTTATATACTGTCATATGCTATCGGAAATATGATTTATTTTTTTTATGAGTTGTAAATTCTAGACTTATTTGCCGTATTAGAATTCATGTTCTTGCATGTTATGTTTACACAATTTAACTTTTTAAGTAACACCCGGGCCGGTTAGGGCGGGTCATTATAGGTAGTATCAAAGCGCGGTTTCCCACTATCTCACATTTTATGATTCAAGTACCTTGTTCAAAAGTCCAGTAATTATCTTTTCCCATTGTTTAATAGTATCAATTAACAAATTCATTCGCTAATATACCTAAATTAGCACTGGAAAAAAAACATATTAATGAGCCATAACGGAACAATTTTTGACGTTTTAAATGGCAGGCACTCGTAGAAAGACAAACCAATCTACTTCGTCACATTCAAACACGGAGAATGTATTGGCTCAGATCCTAACGGCCATATAGGGACTAGCACAGGCTTCAAAAAATACAAATTTTGTGGTTTAAAATATTCTTCAGCGGTTAATGGGAGTGGTAGCAGGGAATGGAGCCTCAAACTCGGCAATGAGTCCCAGAATCACCCTAGATGGTGATCAGGGGAGTGTCAAAGGGCGGGCAGGGTTAGCTAACCTGAGCAAGCGAGGGGAGCTTCCAAACCCAGTGCCACCGATAGTTCAACAAGTGTTACCATCAGTTGTTGATGACAGTGACCGTTACACTGTAGAAAAGTTTAGGAAGAATGGAGTTGAGGTATTTGTTAGAGGGATCAATCCAATGAAAGTTGAGAGCTGGATAGACATTACCAAAAAACCGTTTAGGGCTCTATCTATGCCCCACCGCCATCAAGTGAGGTTGGCAACATGCATACTTCAGGAGGAAGCATCTTACTGGTGGAAATCCATGGAAAAAACTACATTTCATCGACGTGAGATTTCTTCCATCACATGGGCAGAATTTGTGGCAGCTTTCAATGGATAATATTTTCCAGAGCCCGTTATTCAGAAGCAAGCACTGGAGTTCACCAGCCTGGTTCTAGGGGAGGATTTAGTCTGGGAATATGCTAAGAAATTCTTACAGCTGGAGCGTTTTACACCTGGGATCCTGGCAACTGATAAGGCTAGAGCTGACAAATTCTTTTGGGGATTGAAGCCAGAGTTGAGGGGTAAGATTGCTACGGCGCTAAGGAGAACAATAACCAAGGTGATCGACGCAGCCACTACTCAGGAGTTGGTGTTCGAGTATGACCGTGCACAGAAATAGGGGAAGGTTCCTTCACAGCACAAAAATGCCAACCTTGTTAGTAGCCAAAATAGGTTAGCAGGACACCAGTAGCAAAACTATTGAGGGAACTTGGAGGGGAACCTTAAAAGGAAGTTTGAGGATATTCCAATGAAACGATGTCGAAATTGCAATAAGATGCATTTAGGGACATGCAGGGAGTCCCATAGGTGCTACAATTGCAGAAGGATGGGGGCACTTGCAGCAGGAGTGTCGTCAGCCTCCGAAGCAACAACAAGAGAACCCTGAGAAAGGGAAGGCACCAGTTCCTATTCGCTACCCGACACCTACACAATCGGCAGACAAAGGGAAGGCAAAACTCTATGCAATTGAAGTCAAGGACACTGAGGAGGATGATCACTGTTCGAGGTAAAATTCTAATCCATGGAGCTAATGTGGATGTTTTATTTGATTCAGGGTGTACACATTCATTTATTTCATCTCAAATAGTCAAGAGTTTAGGACTCCAAATATCTCCATTATCCAAGACCTATATAGACACTACTACAACGGGAGACGGTAAAATCACGACGTTAGGAGTGACTAACCTATCTTTAGATATACAAGGGAAACCCTATGTGTGGAATTTTATCGTGTATGGGGTAAAAGGCTATGATGTACTATTGGAAATGGACTGGCTGTCTACACACCAGGCATTTCTTGGTTTAGTGGGTTACTACAGGAAATTCATTAAAGACTTCTACTTAGTAGCATCGTCAATCACCAACCTCACAAGAAAGGGAGTCAAGTTTGAATGGAGTAGTAACTGTGAGGAGAGTTTCCAATCTTTGAAGAAGAGTCTAACTAGTGCACCCTTCTTGACCCTGCCAAATGGTAATGAAGGGTTTGTCGTCTTCAGTGATGCGTCTTCGTTGGGTTTAGGATGCGTCCTTATGAAAGAAGATAGAGTGGTGGCCTATGCCTCTCGTCAATTGAAGAGTCATGAGCAAAATTATGCAACCCATGACTTAGAACTGGCAGCAGTGGTTTTTGCACTGAAGATTTGGAGACACTACTTGTATGGAGCCTAGTTTGAAGTCTTTACTGACCACCAAAGTTTGAAGTATATCTTCACCCTGAATGACTTTAACCTTCGACAGAGGTGGTGGATAGAATATTTGAAGGATTATGACTTCCAAATCCTATACCATCCGGGGAAGGCGAACATTGTAGCAAACGCTTTGAGTCAGTAGGGCAAGGTGGATAACGGTCAGCAGCTAGCTTGGCTTTGGGTTATGTCAACATAAGTGGTGGCTATCAACCCTGTGGAACAAATAACAGGGTTACTGGCAAATTTGGTTATTTCCAATGATTTAGTTAATCGTGTTAAGCTATCACAAATGGGTGATGAGGAGCTGAATGAAGTGTTAGACAAGACTCCTGACATTGTAGCTGATACCAATAGTGTGATCAGATTTAGAGGTAGGTTTTGTCTACCCAAGGATGAGGTACTGAGGCAGGATATCCTGGAAGAGGCTCATCGCTCAAAGTTCTCAATACATCCTGGAGTGACAAAAATGTATGAGGACTTAAAGCGAACCTACTAGTGGATTGGGATGAAGAGGGATGTGGTGCATTTTGTCTCGAAATGTCAAACTTGTCAACTGGTCAAAGCTCAACATCAACTACCCGGTGGATTATTATAACCGTTAGAAATACCTACCTGGAAATGAGAATGTGTCACTTGTGATTTTATTTCAAAACTCCCAAAGACTCTGAAGAAGCATGACTCCATATGGGTGGTGGTAGACCGACTGACTAAGGCAGCTCACTTCATCCCCACGAAATCAATGAGGATGGTGGAATACCTAGCAGGATTGTATGTCGATAATATTGTCAAGTTGCATTGGATTCGAAAGGAGATAGTCTTCGATCAAGATCCCCTACTCACCTCACATTTTTGGGAAGCTTTCCAAAAAGACATGGGAACCCAAATCAAACTGAGTACAGCATATCATCCCCAAACTGATGGTCAGAGTGAGAGGACTATTCAAACCTTGGAAGATTTGTTGAGAGCATGCATCCTTGACTGGGGAGGAGATTGGGAGAAACACTTCGCTTTGGCTGAATTCACCTACAATAACTCTTACCAAGCCAGTATAGGGATGGCACCATTTGAAACCTTATATGGTAGGCCCTGCAGGTCTCTATCGTGCTGGTTGGAGTCTACCGAGGCGGTTATAGTCAGTCGAGAGATGGTGAGGGAAGCAACTGAAAAGGTGAAACTCATTCAGCAAAGGATTAAGGCAGCACAGGATCGACAAAAGAGCTATGTTGATACTCAAAGGAGGGACCTAGAGTTCCAAGCTGGGGAGTTTGGGTACCTAAAGACATCTCCTTGGAAGGTGGTGATCAGATTTAGAACATTAGGGAAGTTGAAACCAAGATTCATAGGACCGTTCCCAATCCTGGATCGAGTCAGAAATTATGCATAAAGATTAGCATTACCACCAAGCCTCGTTGGAGTACATAGTGTTTTTCATGTGTCAATGCTAAAGAAATATGTACGAGATGAGGATCATATAATCACAAATTTTGAAGACTTAGAGCTACAATCAAATTTAACCTACGAGGAAAAGCAAATTCGCATTCTAGCAAGAGAAATTAAGACACTCAGGAATAAGGAAATTCCTTTGGTAAAAGTATTGTGAACAAATCAGAGGTCAGCGAAAGCGACATGGGAGACTGAACAAGAGATGACAAGGAAATACCCTAGCCTATTTGTGGCATAAGATCCTTACGATTGTAGTAGCATGAACCGGTACCGAATGAATAATTAATCCTTATTGTTCTGTTGCCTGTTACAATATTTTGGGGATGAAATATTTCTAAGTTCGGGAGATTATAAAGATCATGAAAAAAAAATTTATATATATTCAACTCAGTCGGGGAAGGATCGAACATTGGAAAATTATTATGATTAATTATATTATATTCTCAACCCAGTTAATTCTACCCGGTTAAATATTATATTTTATTCTTTACCCGGTTACCCGGTTAAATGAAATACGGGTGTTTGGGTGTTTTTCAAATACCCTAGCCGTCATTTCATTATATAATTTGTGAGGGGGCGTCATCCTTATTTCATTTTCTCATCTTCTTCTCCTCTTCCGGAGCCGGGTTCTTCCTCACTTGGGTATCCTTCCTATCTCCCTCTTCTTAATTTTCATGCATGCCTATTTTACATTGATAATAAGCTTGATAATCAAGGAACTAAAGCTCAAATCAACAAAAAAGAAAAGAAATGAATTGAAAACTAGAAATTTCGTCCATGAATGCAAATTACTGTTGTTGCATCAATTCATGATCGCTTTGCTGTTCAGTTGCTGCATCAACATCCTTATGCATAGTGTGGTGATTAAATATATGTTTGGATTCCATTAATTTGCATGGCCAAGAACGGTAGCGCCTTCCGCTACCTTGCAGCAGCACCATGGCACTTGTGTCACAAACTTGTGGCGTTGCAATCAAAAACAACATTGTGTTTCTTTTCTTTTGGTTTTGGGATGTCGTGCGTGAAGTAGGGGAGCGTTCTCGGCGGTGCTACTGGCCGGACGGAGTTTGCCTTGCATTCCTGGCGGTGCTGCTCGCCAGACATCATGTGCCTTGGTGCAGAACAGGATTCTCCTTGGATAGTTGTTATAATACACGAGCTTTAGGCTCCCAATTGGATTGCTAGGGAAGGGAAGCAGTTAGTGAAGGACGTGATATGGTTTTGGGTTGAAGAGAAAGATTGTCTAGCCTGGTTTGGGTGCCAAAGATGAGGTGAGGAGAAGAGAAGAGCGTGGGGAAGAAGAAGATGGCAGATCTGTAATTTATGCTTTACTCGATACCGCTCGAGTTAAAAAATAATACTAACTCGTAATAAGTCTTTAAAAATAATTATTCTAATAGGTTATGGGTTAAAGTGGTTAAACCAATAAATTATTGTACGAAATCGCCATAAGTAATAAAAATACGTTAATGATAAACGGTCGATAATTAATCGACTTACTACAAGCGATTAAATTAAGTCGAATGGTTATGAGTGATTAATAAAATAAAGATTTCACCTTTTCCATATTAAATTAATATTAGGTAAATAAAGTAATTATTTTAATAACGAATTAGGAAGGTAGAAAATGGGTTAATAAACTATAATCGTGTAAAAATCCCAATCATTGAACCTAAATAGCATAATGAAAATAAATAAAGTTCGAACCTTTATTAAGTTAAATAATTTAAAATAATTGTATTAGTAATATCTTTTACTTAGGATAATATAAATCATTTTAAAGAATTTAATCGAACAACTTAATTAATTAAAGTTCTATTAATAATGATAGTCATTAAAGATTAAAATCGTAAACCTAATAATCATGGTTGTGGTTAAGTAAGTAGCATCTCAAAAGAAAATATACTAATAATAGTAATTAAATATTTTCTTATAAGCTAATAATTATTTTATCAATTATAGAGTGTGACATGTTTTATGTTGTTTAATTTTAATAAAGATATATATATATATATATATATATTAGTCATTTAATTGCATGTAATTCTACTCGAATAAAATTATACTTATGTATAATTTTATGTTCTCGTTTAAATTAGGATCATTGGTCGCGGTTGCGAGTTCACTTGCGAACTATCCAGGTCTGTATAATTATTTAAAATGTTGTATTTCCCTTTTTGGCAACCCTGATAGGCCTGCGCCCAGATTCAACCACCATGCACCGAGTGTAACTGGTGTTAAGAATTTAAAATATATAATATTTACCCATGTTTTTAATGTGATTTTGTAAATCCTGGGTATAAATATTATTAATTAGGTAATATTTTTCGTTATATTTTAGTTAATTAATATTTTATGAGATATGCTTAATTTTGATGTTTTAATTTAAAAAAAGATAAAATAAATTAAGCTTATGGTCATTACACTTGGCCCTACCCAATGGCTACGAAGCTCGATGAAGAGGGAAGTACATAGCTGTATTTGAGTATGACGAGGGGGTGCAAACTTGATTGGACACCAAAATTAATTGGAGTACATCGATTTGTGAACACTTTTTTTTCGAATTCTTGTATCTCTTCTATATAAAAGGGTGGTTATTTGTTGCTTGGATCATCAAATCTTATCATATCTCATCTCTTAGGAGTCTAGTAATAGAAATAGTTTAGTTTTTTTAATTCTTTTTCTTTTTATTATGAAAAGTAGTTTCTTCTTTATAGTGTTCTTTTCTTTTATTATGGAGTAATTCTCTCTTTCGTTCTAGAAAAGAATGGAACTTAACATGGTTTAATTTGAATTTATTTTGGCCTCTTACTTTTTTATTCAATCGGATTGTTTGAATTATCATGTTCTTAACACTAAGAATAGATTGATCGCCTATTTCTTAGATCATAAGATATAATTAGATTTCGAGAGAAATTAATTAGATTAGTCATTGATAATTCATCATACGACAAGTCTTGTGACTTGTTAGTCGTTGTGGTCGGGAGATACACAACACCGTATGCTATGTACGGCAAATCTTAATGCATTGTTTTGTTGATTAATCAATTGTCACCGGGAGGTAGAAATTGAGGCAAAATAATAGAAGCATGAAGGAGCGGAAGCTACTATGTAATATACTTATCCTAGATCGACACTCTGAGGAAATAAAAGAGAGGAGTAAGATGTGATGAAGATTAAATTCATGTTAATGGAAATTCAACTCTAAAACGAGTTTTATTATTTTCACTTTTTTATTAATTTAAAATTATTATTTAGATTTAGTTAAGTCGATTGTTTTTGTTTTATTCTTAATTTCTTTTACTGTAATTAATTTAAGAAAATTCATCTCTTTGTGGGATGATACTCGAATTTATCATTATATTACTTGTTACGACTGTGTACACTTGCATGACATTTAAATTATTTAAACAACCGGGGTAAAGGAATTGACTCAGTCAAACACGGGGCCGTAGTCTTTAAAATTACTATGTGGGTGTCTTGGTCGACTAGAGTATTTGACCACCATGCGTTGGAACGCAACCGGGGTCAACTAAATTTGACGTAGTGCAACACCCCCTAAAAGATTGAATACCCTCCCCCATGCCAAAAGGGGTGACAAGGCGAAGTGGCGCAAGAAGGCTCATTATGCACTTGCGATACTGAGAAGGTGAGTCAATGGCAAATATCGGTAACTACAGGCCGTGGGCCACATGCATGGGATGGTAGCTTAATGGGGTGGCCACCCCTTCCAGCGTAATTGGAGCTCAACATAGGCTCATAATTACTAAAAGACTTGTGAAACAATAATAGGGTTTATATTGACTTGTTTCATTTAATTATGTGGCTTAGCGGTTTAATCACGAACGCGAAAATGCCTCCGCAGGTGAGCAGCTTTGGACTGAAGAATAAAATATGGTTGGCGGTTCTTTTTCCAACTCAGGCTTGGTAAATGGATAATAAATTAGACTTCCTTTTATTCTCTTGTGATATAAATGTGACAATGGGAAACGGTCCGAGATTGTGGGACAATTATTTTATATACTGTCATATTCTATCATAAACATGATTTATTTTTTTATGAGTTATAAATTCTAGACTTATTTGCCATATTAGAATTCATGTTCTTGCATATTATCTTTAGTTAATTTAAATTTTTAAGTAACACCCGGGCCGGTCAGGGAGGGTTGTTACAAAAAGAGTACTCATATCCCACCTAGTTTGTCTTTAGTCCTTTATGAGCCTTTGATCTCATCATCTCGATAGTCTGTCATAAAATCATGAGGCAACATAAGGGATTCCCTACCTTGTGATTGTGCCAACGGTAGTGGTGGTGGTGTGGTGGCCTCCTTACTAGACATGGTCATCCTATGGGTGCCTACTGTCACGGGGCTCCTCTAGGGTATAATTTTTGCCCTAAATGACACCACGTGCGGTATATTTCCCTCCTAGAAATACAAGTGCTCCACCAGTATGCAACGAAAACTATAACACTGCGATGCCTATAAACAACAACAACCAACATATAACACCACCGACTTGCTGACTGCACCCAAACTGCACGACGCACGCCCAACAATCTATTGGCTATAGGCACAGACAGCAATACCACAATCACTAGCAATACTACCACACCAAGTAAATCACAGCACACTCGACAGTCCCAAATATTGGATACCCACACACATGGTATGACGAGTTCTCGGAATCCAACCGAACTCGTCTTGGCAACCAAAACAGATGTCGACACTGCTATATTACTGAACTACTATTCCAACCTTTATTCCAATCACCAAACAAAGGAAATTACAAGTAATCACACCTCAAACTACCTGTCCGCCGTGGACATTCAAACCACAATGACGTGGCTCTCTTTCCAACATGATTACCGCGAGAATAATGAGAACCCCTCTCACAAATAATCCTCACTCACAACCCCAAGTCATCCCCCTAGATAGACTTGTTACATGCCAATCACTCACACTGAAAAGCACAAGGTTGCTACACCAACAGGTCTGTAAAGTTCCAGTCTTTCAGCGTGAAGGTCTGGCTGTAGCAACTCCACAGTCTCCCTTCTGATCCCAGCAAGTACTTCTCCACTCAGCACTTCAACACAATTCTCTCAATGGTGTCCTCTGCACAATGATTCCATCCTTTTCAATGGCCATCCTCTACTGTAGATGTCTCCTCTGTGTATATCTTCAACTCCAGAAGATAGCCCTTGGATCAGATAACACATCTTCTCCAAGTTTGTTACAACAACCTGCTCATCATTGGTTGTAAGATATCACGATCTTTCTCCCAAGTTGTGTTCCATCCTCATGGTAACAAACTTCCAACAAATCCTTTCTTTGCACCGCTGGTCACCATGTCTCGCCCCATGGCTCGACCCTAACCAGCCCTCGACCACCAACATCAACCCCCTCTGCGCTTCATCAATTTCCGACCCAAACACTGGAACTCGAGTACACTCCAAACACCGGCACTTGCTACCGCTGGAACCATGCACTGCTCAAAACACCGGCATGCCGCTAGTTGGCTCCGCAGGCCCTGTGCTCACACACCTGCATCCGTGTACCGCTACGCTGCTCGCCCCTGCTGACATCCAGTACCGCCATATGTGCTGGTACCGCTATTCTACTCAGCATGCTGCTCGGTAATCTTGGTCCACTGCACGATAGGCTGATCGGTAGAATGCTCGGTACGCTTGGTTGCTCCTCAACCTCGCTCTGCCGACACATATACCGGCATGCCCGTAATGCCCAGTCATGATGCTCAGTCACCAGCACCCGACTAGCGCTATCCCACGAATCAGCTCCATTCTGAGGTTTCTCGGTCTCAAACACAGCCACATGCTCGGTACTCCATTTACCGCTACATGTGCCCCTACTTGCTGCTGTATATCAACACCTTGCTCTTCAACAATCCTCGGTCACTCGACAGCTACGTGCATCATGACTTGTCTACCTGCAACTATAACACAGATTAGTGTGGCTAGTTGTTTTCACCTTTTGGATAGCCCCCGGCTACATTTGGAACACGGGAATACTAGGGACGACCACCAAACCCTATCCCTGTCTCGTCCCATGGACTAGACCTGTAACACCTACCATCACAATTGTGCCATCACTAACCAGAATCAATTGCTCTGCTCTAACAACTGCCCATTGACCACTACTCATAGCCCTTAACTGCTAAGTTGCACCATGAGCGTCAATCAAAACAAGATCAATACTCGAACAATTCAACAAAATGTAATAAGAAGCATGGCAACAACAATGGACCAAACAAGCTTGCTAGCGTGGGTTGTGGATCAACTCAAGAAGAGATACTAGCAACACATCAAACACAAAATTTCCATCTTAATCTATCAAGAATTGGCTTTGATACGAAAATTGTATCATTTTGATTTGGTTGGAACCAAAACCAAATCAAAACGTTAAAGCAATACTAATTTATGAACTATTAAAATGAAGAATAGACCCGAACGAGGACCCCAACCATTCAAGGTGTCACAAGACAAGAAGCATGATTGTTGACTTCTAAATGTGCATATAAAAGCATGATTACACCCAAATGCATGCAACTCCTAAGGTTTAGCTCATGCAAATGGGATATTTTAAGCATGCCAAAGTTACAAAAAAGACTACAATTCATGGGGAAAATCCAATAAAGTCTCCCCTGTAACATAGATAGTTGAAAAAAAAAACCCCACAATTTATAACTTGTAATTACTTAACATAAAATAACATTGATGAGACCAGAGGACACATGGTCATTATGCAATGTACCATAGCCACCTAATAATCTAAGTAATCACCTTCATCCTAATTATCCACAATTGAAGAATAATTTCATAGAATCAACATATTCATTCATCATACAAGCATATTCATTCCCATATTTCCACAACGTTCTCCAAGTGAGGAGGCTATGGGCATATAACCACCACCTCTCACTTGGTCTTCACATTGGCTCTTCTCCTGCAAAAGAAAACAACCAGAAGCTCCTCCAACCCATTGTCTTTGACACTTCATGTTACCGGCATAAGTAGCCTAGTTTCGTGTACCTAAATTTATCATCCATAAGTTGAGACTCGAAGGCTTGGAGAATACCTGCAAGAACGGGTCACTCTTACATGCAGTAGAGTACTCTATCTATAAAATAGATGAAATACACTTGAGAAATACAAAATATCATTCCAAAATCTAACCTATCATATCACAATCAGGCCCATTGGTCGCCATCACACATAGTCATATGACCAGTGGCCTGCCATCATCCAGACCAAAATCATAAGTACACATAAAAGAAATAAGGCACACAAAACACAACACAATATCCACCATGCTTCATGAGTCTATGAGATCCCTCCCCTAAGTCGACCATCCCCAAGGCTACTCACCTACACATATATAGGAAAAACATAAGTAATTTGGTGATCGTTGATTCCAAATAAATAATAGTAAAAATGGTCAATCTGTAAAATGGATAGATATACTCATGTCCATGAAAAATATTTGAAATTCAAAAATCCTTTAGAAGGACTGCTGATAAAAATGGGAGGCACATTAAACCATCACAAATCATGTATAAAGAGGAAGAGCTGGCACGCTAAGTACGACCTCTCATATACATAAGCGAGTCTCTTACCACAACCTATACTTATCTTCTGCTACTATACTCGCATGTCTGAGAACCAAAAGCCACAAATTCAATAAATGTGTTACATTACATAGTATCCTCATCACTACACCACCTAGGATATGAGAAGTACACGGTATAGGTTGCATATCATATCCAACTCTCTAAATGTCAAAAATATTAGAAACCTTCCTTAACATATGTATTAGGCTTGGGAAGGGAATTTATAAGTAGCGTCGAAGCGATTTTGAGCTAGATCTTATCATTTGGAAATCACATCAAGAGATCTCTTGTTTGAAGTTTTATTAAAATGCTAAAAACTGACTAATTAGCTTGAAGTAAGTGGGATCTTCTTCCCACGTCTAAAATCAAATCTATGATAGAGCAAATTAGAGATCAAATAGAAGGAGAGTTCTAATGAACATGTTAGTCTAGCTCTTTGTCCTATCGTAGACGGATCAACTTCGCACGGCCTAGCAATGCAACTCCTAATCAATGATGTCATGCATGCAATAACATGTATGCAAACAACCTAATGTGACTCTATGAGATGACATGCACAACAAGCAAAAATCACATACTTATCATACTAGAATCTTAATCTTATTTATCACGTATTATCATAAAAATGTAATCTTAGCAAAACATCCACTATGGAATAAGATTCTAAAAGAAAAATCAACAATGTCAAGACTAATAGATATCAGTACATTATGTCATAATTTGGGTCTCAACCTTTTAGTTGAATTCTCGAAGCTAAGTTGAGATCTCAAAATACTAAGAATCTAGGCAATTTATCTTGAGATGCCTATCATGCTGATCTTACTTGAGATCTTAGTAAAATTGAAAAGGGAACTATGATAAACACTATGTTGTAAAAACTTGAAATCTAGAGAAAATTGAGAGATGTTAAACCAGACAAGATTTGATTGGCTCTGTCGGAGTGAATTGATATGTTGAGCTAATTAATCCTAACCCTTTTTTTTTTTCTTTCACTAGGATGATTGTGTCTTAATCATATGATTCAGATAATTATTTATGGTTCGTTGTCAAATAATTTAGGATTTTATCTCCATCCCATTCTATGTTAATTACGAGTTGTTGTCTATTTTGAATAAGTAATAATTAGGGTGATTATTTTTAAGTTTACTATTTAGCGCAAATTACGACAATTCAACACAACCTATGAAAAAAAAACTAAACTTTATCATATTTTACAGCTAACAAAGTAATTAATCGCATAAAAAATACACCTTTTTAATAAACCTACCAATTTTACCACATTTCACATATAAAAGTCACGGCCTAATAAAATTTGCAAATTTATCATATTTTTATCAAGATTACTTGCAAATTATTCAACAAACATGATGACAACCTTAATAACTACAAATCTACTTTCCCATGGGAGTGCACAACTACGAACCAGCAAGAGTAGCAATTGGTGCCAAACTGGAAAACTTAACGGTTGTGGCAACCAATGCCCTAGCCCACACACCAAGACACGAGGTCCTCTTAATATAAGATCAGTCAAACAAGATCGACTACATGCTACTCGGGTCAAGCCAACAATGAACCAACACCAAAACACAAGGTTGATGGCTCATAAGCTATCTTAGGTCTTAGTTTAAGATGGGGTTTCCCATGTATCGGAAAGCACTCATCATAGGTCTATATGCTGAAGCATTGCAAATATCAGAATCAAAAAGGATATCTCCACTTCCTCTATATACCTACCATCAAAGTCAAAATCAGAGCCATGAGTGAGAGTGAAATAACAAGAGCATAAACACACCTATAAGTCTTGGGTAGGGAATTGAAGCCTACTTTTGAAAACAACTTGGGGAATTTCATCATTGAGAGTTATGAATCGCTCATCAAAATATTGATTAAATTGTCATACTGAATGAGATGGAATATAACACCACTTAATTTGTCCTAATGCTGAAAATATATCTAGAACAGATTACATAACTCAAATTGGAGAGAGAGAAAGGAAGTGCTAATGGACCTGGCATAAGCACCGATACATCTAAAACCTATCAGCGAGCTTGTACCACAATACCTATCATAGCACCTGCAAAGTATATATGCCAAAATGTGATGCATGCATGATATGCAAGATGAGTGTGTGCTCAACATGAGTTAACAGATACTAAAGCACAGAAAATCAAACCAATTCCATCATAAGCCAAAAGAGGACTAAGTATGCACATACAATACAAATAAGCATGACGAAATACTACTAAGTCCATACATGCTATACCAACAACAAACATGAAAACAAATAAATCCCAAATAGCAAGAGATGTAATAAAAGACATGAATTACAACTATAATTAAAGTTTTAGAATAAACTAACTCATGATTATGGGTTCTACCTCCCCCTATTAGCAACTAGTCAGGAGGAACCATATACATGAAAGATCTAACCACAATTACTTAATATATATAACTTAAGAACAGCTGGTAAAGCGCACCAGATTATCCCATTTAATCAATCAAACACTAGTGACATGTATACACTACACTACCACATGCTAATCTCAACAATAGGCAACAATCTAACACCCTAATCATTAACAACCATCATAAAGGTCATAATCTACAATTAATCCATGGACAATACCAATCAGCCCATAACCCTACTAAAAAAACCAACTGAAAGTACATAAAGATCTCACCTTTAGCACATTAAACCATCAATTAAAAGAGGTGCCAACACTTATCCAACAATACATGCATTAATTAAAAACTACAATAGTCTAACCATGATATCCATACCTAAACAACAAATGATCAACTAAAACTGTAAGGAAAACATGAATCAACATCAAGACTATCAAGAACACCACAATTAGATGCATATCAAACATAGAAAGTGATGGGCAGGCACAAATGCAAGGTGGAAGAAGAAGAGATAAGAGTCACCTTTTTGGAGAGGTCCATGGTAGGAAGACGTGGAGAAGGAAAATCTATGTTTTTACTAAGCTTTGGTGGGCTCCCAAGGTCTGAAAAAGGGTTGTAGAAGAAGTGGAGATTGTTGGGAGGAAGAAGGAGACCATAGGAGTGGAAGAGAAGGGGAAGAAAATCAGTTGGCTCTTTATAAAAATCTAGATATCGATGTTTGCTACAGCTCTGGTAAAGTTAAGAGTCGCAGCGGCAGCAATGTAATCTAGTTGGCAGCGCCACGACATTGGCCTACAAAGGCTACATGAGTGTCTGAAAAGTGAGAAATAAGGGGGAAATAGGCTGATCTATAAACCAGAACATAGAAGACACAAAGCAGGAAAAAGGTGCAAAAAATAAAGGGAGGCAGAGACAAAGAAGATAATTTATGTTAGGTACCCCTGGGCTTTAATACCACTGTTGGGCCCTTCGGGCCCCAAAGGCGACTTGCAATAGGTGACACGGGTCTCTCTTAATCCAAAAGTTAATTTAAGGAATAAAGCTTTCTCATTTGCCTATATACAACTCACCAAGATCATCTACGACCAATATGTGATAAACCCAACAACTCCCCTTCACACATCGGATGTCTCCAAAATAATCATCATCTAGCAATCTCCACTTTTTCATCAGACGGCATACTTTTTCATCAGACGGCAGACGGCACCCACAACTCCAATGACTCTGGCAATTTCTTTTCATCAAACGACACCCACCTGACAAACTCCCCTTAAATCATTAGGTGGAACACATAAAGGAGATATCCACAATCGGTGTAGGCAAACACATCTTCCAAGATCGCAACTTTGGTACTTGTTAGGTACCTCTGGGCTCTAATATCACTATTGGCCCCCTTCGGGCCCCCAAAGACGACTTGTAATAGATGTCACGGACCTCTTTTAATCCAAAAGTTAACTTAAGGAATAAGGCTTTCCCATTAGCCTATATACAACTCACCAAGATCATCTATAACTGATGTGGGATAAACCCAATATAGACCTTAGTACCACTATCTAATCTCACTGAGGCCACGACTTACAAGGTGAATTTCTTGCACTCAAAGTAAGACCAACTGCCTACATGGTGTGTTTCTTACATGAAATTGTAATCAAATGGTCTCATGACTATACACAAATCATATTTTGAACATTGTGATTATTGTGGTCACAACAGAAGGAAAAAAAATTGCTTAGATCAACTTAAACATATCGAACAAGTAAAATACTTCGGGTTAGAAACCTCGGGTCTTACATAGGTTACTTAGTGACGAAAAAATCTGGTCATTACATTAATATAATCATAGAAGCAAAATGAGTCTAATTGTGGAATGACTAGCCTTCCTGTAGCAAAGATGACGTTAATTTTATTTCAAAAACACAAAACTTAATTATTGATAATGTTTTATTTAATACCAAAATTGCATTTATGCTTACTAAAGTAGATTGGAGAGGTAAATAAAATTTTGATAGTTATTGAGTGAAGGGTCAAATTCGGCCTACAAATCACATCATAGAGTTCCAAATCTACGCTAAATAGATCTTAAATAAAACAATATCCATGTAAACATTACAAAATATTGTAAAAGTTTCCAACTATACAATGATCCTTTTACTATCCTCCAAGCCAATAACCTACAAAAACCTAACCAGCACGAACACTAAAAATCAGTAAAATAATTGCAAATAGATATAAATTCAAATAATTCATTTGCCAAATCTTACATTTTAGCCATAATGTTCGACTAGTCATATACAGAGACGACCTGCTACAGTATGTAAGTCACATTGGTAGCAGCATAACCACTACCACTGATGTACAAGCAATCCATCACGTGGTAAGCCGATATATTTGATGGGTCGAACCCGTCAGTCTCACAGGTAGCATAATGAACCTTTAGCATCTACCCCTTAGCCCTTCCGTCACAGGAAGTAAGTGATAGAATTGTTTCATTTGCTCTCATTCCTTTTAGTGTCAAACTAGGCGAAATCTAAATGTACTTGCATTCATCATACGATGGTCGTTTCTATACTTACCACTAAGCGTATTGACTTGATCAAAAGTGCAAGCTGAATTTGCAACAACATCCATTCGGTGAAGAGAAAAGCACCAATGAGGCAAAACAACTATCTTGAACCCTCAAGGTGGTCATATAGGAGGAGGAGAGAGGGGAAAAGGAGAAGAAAGTGGTCCTAACGCGGCTATTAACTAATAAGATCACAACACTTAAAAAATAAATTAGTTTGCCCATGTATCCTAATATTGAAATGTGGAGTGATCAACTCAATCAAGAAATGTAAATAAGTGAACCAAACTACTTATCACAATAGAATTACAAATTAGTAATACATGAATATGAACAATTGATCACATAATCAATTTGTTAATATTTCCTTCTGTTGGCAATAAATATTCATACCATACAAAAGATTAAGAACAATTTGGTTAATTTCACACAAAATAATAAGTGATCAACACCTTGTTTCGTGTGAATTAAATGATAAAATACTTAGAATGCACAAAAAGTAACAAATAAAGAGTAAAGAATATAGCACAAACACAACAAGGGACAAAATTTTTAAAGAGGTACGGAACTCCTTCCACCAAGGCCAACCCAACACACAATAACACAAGACCTAAATATATAATATCAAACTGTCATCAACAAGTGTCACAAACCAAGAAAATAACTAATAAAAACTAGCAAGTGAAATCTGACTTCCACAAGGAAGGCAAACCAATGTATATATATCTCCATGCGAATAATCATAGGGCATTTATTGAGGAGCCATCAAGTTGCAAACAAAATAGCATACCTAGCTGAACTGGTTTTGTGCCACTTTCAGTAATATAATATAACTGGCCCCACTCTTGAGAAAAAACACATATCCCAAGCCCTATCCAAATCTCCATATAACTGCTAGCCCGAATACAAAGGCTGAGTACTATCAGGTTGTCGTCTTTAATATTCTCCGATACTACAAGTCTAGACATGTATTGTACAAAATAGTACCCGTCTACTTCACACCTCTCTATATGTGAGGAAGCTTAAGACTAATAGATATCAAGATCCCTCGGGAATAGAACAACAATCTCATTAATCCAGAGTCTACTGCAACCTGTATATCTGCCACTCACGATATAAGCAAGGTCAAGTCTACCAACTTTCAACTCACTAAAATCTGATAAAAACTATATGTAGGGTTGGGAATGGAATCATATAAGTAGGCTCGAAGGCAATGTGGGGTGGAGCTAAGTTCTAAACCACATATGGGATCTCATCTTTGAAAGTTATTAATCATGAAAAAAATGTCTAGATGGCCTGCGTTAAGTGTGGTCCAATGAAATAGCCACTTAACTTTCCCAATGATCTAGAAATCAAATCCATGATGGAGTAGACTTATAAAGCTGAGAAGAATCATAACAAACCTGAGGTCCAAGCTCCAAGTTTGACCACATCTACGATGAACTCGGAGTTCAAAACCTACATCAAAACCAACTACTCAATAAAAAACTCAAAACTCTCTACATGATGCATGGTCATGATGTGTGCTCACATCAATAATAACAACACTTAAACAATCAACAAGACCAAACAAATCAACAAATAAACACTCAACATGAAAATCGAAACATGACAAGAAATAAATAACCAATAAACAAATAATAAATAAATAAATAAACTCAAAAATAAATATATAAAATAATAAATTACATGAAAATAAATAATCCACTAATTATAAATAATAATAATAGCATAAATATACTATATAAGTATGTGACTAAACACAGTAAATAATAGCACTTGCAGGAGTAAATGATAAATAAATAAATACATAAATACATAAATAATAATAAAAAAGTATATATAGGAATCAATAACTAATAAAATTTAATAATGAATATTAGTAATATAAACAATTTCAAATACATGAATATACAATTAAACACGAACAATTAATAACATGAGCAATTAAATTAATACATACAAAATAATTAACATGTATAAAAATATAATAAACATGAATAAATTAATATTAATATACAAATACATCATCAATAATAATAAATAAACATACAAGTATGCATCATAATCGACCAATATATAAATAACACGAAATAAAAGAATAATAATAATAATAATAATAATAATAATAATAATAAAGAAAGAAAGCACTCACAACATTAAAATATGTTAAATAATCTAAATATACATCTAAACTCTCAAAATACTAGAAACAGTAAAAAAACGGATGAAAACAAGCTAAAATAGGCTCTCAGTCAACTAGGACGAGTTAGATTGAGTTGGGCCGAGTCAACTCGGTTCAGGTCAAACTATTGAATGGGCTGGGTTGGACATGGTGGACATAAACACAAACAGATGAGCACGAACAGGCTGACGAGAGTGTGGCTAGCAAACATGCAAGTAGATGCAGACATCGATATGTGGGCAGTATACGGGCACGACAGGGAGCACCGGTGCCCGTCGCACGAAAAAGGCAATGGTGGAGGATTGACAAAAGAGGCAACAAGGAAGAGGATGTTAGTGGTGCTCGACAAAATCCAGCCATCGGCTGGCCAGAAAATTGCTGGGAAGAGGGGAATTGGTCGCCAAGAATGGTGGAGTTGTCGGCAACGTATGAAGCCATGACGTCAGTCGACACAGTTTTCAAAGCTCGGTCGTGAGGAAAGGAATTCATTTGGGTAGTTGGATTCATAGGAGGAGGCTCTCCAGTGTCTGAAAATGACTCGAACGGCCACGACATCGGTGAGAATTGACAAACAAAACAGCTCTACGAGTAACCACGGCTGCACCTGCATGAGCAGTGGGTCTTGGTCAATAGTCCACCATGACGTGATCATGGTGGTGGTAGTCCAGTGGCCAGAGGCTGGCTAGAGACTCACCGGTAGTGATAGAAAGTAGTGGGTCCTAGTCAATAGTCCACCATGAGGTGGTCACGGTGGTGGTAATCCAGTGGCTGGAGGCCGGCCGGAGACTCACCGGTAGTAGCCAAAAGTGACGGCCGCTAGCATTGAAATTGTTCTAAAATTGTGGGATAAATTCGTATAAAATGGGAGTTGATGCTAGGGCTCAACATATCTTGCCACATGGCATGATCTGGTCATCCAACAAATCATGGGCCTAGTGTGGTCTATCTATGGTATATTCAATATATATATATATATATATATATAGTCAAAAGCTGAGATCAACACCAACAAAAATCAAAACTAACTTGAAGCCTAATTAAGGCTATATAGATAGAAATCGAGGCGAAAAAGCTAAATAGGCTTCGAAACCCTAAACTCAATCATATGAAGTTCTGAGATACAATTCAAATTGGGTCTACAAAGGTAATCCGATAGTCCAAAATCCTTAATATACATGTAAAAGAGATATCCTAAAAAAATATTTAAATAGATACTAACATTGTAATGACTTAGATCTTGATCTAAAACTCTGAGTTAACATAAACAAGAACCTGTATACCTCGAGTATACACTGATAACTTATACTTTGTTGTAGCATAATTGAAGTTATTATTTGTATATCAGGCATACCCAGCCTCTATAACGTGCTAATACAATCATCTGGCCACATGCTCATTGTCTGAAAGCTGAATCGACTTAAAATGTCCAAATTTATTTTTGAAAGTCACCAAATTTCGGTGACTAATATTTTGTCACTGACACAAACAATGACAGTTCAGCGTCATATTACGCACGCTAAACTATGGTGACTATTCGGTAGTTAATATATTAACCACTGAAAATCAATGTCAAATTGGTGTCAAAATTTGTCATCCAAATTTTTAGTGACAAATTTTCTGTGATAGATAACTGATATTTCGCTTGTGACTCTTTTCTATAATGACTCATTGGACACCTTAATCATAAGGCTTTGCTTCTTTATTTATATACGTAATTATGTACATGGAAGTGACTACCATTATTATTATCTGCATATATGCTTTCATTCAGTATATAACAATTACCTTGATCCTAACTCTCCGAGCACAAATGAAGAATTATATTCCAAGCTGATTTCTGTAGTATTATCATCATCTTCGTCGTCAATAACATTTGATTTCTTTGGGGAAAAATTTACCAAAGAAAATTTAGAACTCTATGATAAAATGTATATATAAATAAACTTAATAAAGTATATAAATAAATAGATTCAGTTATCCCTTTATTAAATGGTTAATCTAAATTAAAAAATCTGTATATACTCCTCACTAATATATCAAATATTATTTTAGTAAGTATTAAATGTGTGACTTGTTTTAGAAATTTTATAAATAAATAAATAACTTGGTTCAAATTGACTTTGAGCCTTGATTTGTTTTTATTTTGTAATTTGACTTGAAAAGCTAAAAGTATTGCATTTTTTTTTTTTGTGAAAGCGGATCCTCACACATAAGTGTTCTTCTCGCCATAAAAAAAAATTTTGATATTATAGATCATTATTATGAAGTTCTAGAATGTTTTCATCAATTAGACTAACTATGTTACAAAAATAATAATTATAATAAAAATATCCAGTATCATAATATTTGGTATGATATTTTAAAAAATAAAAAATAAAAGTTATAGTGTTTTCATCTAATAGACGTACCATGCAAGACTTATGTTAGGGATAGACTAATTTTATAAATAAATATATAAAATAGTGAGATAAACTATAATTATACGGTAAGATATCTTAGACATATATTTTAATTTGAAAGATAATGAGATGGTAGATTATAATAATTTATTTTACTTTTGTTATATTTTGATTAGTCGAAATCCTATTTTTTTATCCGAGCCCAAAATTTAGTTCCCCTAAGATAATAACTTTTCCTATTATGAAAAAAAATTAATGCATAACTTATACCCAGTATAAAGAAGTATAATTTCCATATTCACTCTTGACAATGTACAACTCACTAGGCCAAGGTGAAATCACAATTCCATGTTGAAGAAGCCAAGAAACGGTCGCGCACTAGGGCATGATGACACAAATGGGCCGTCGACCATGAACATTTGAACTGTAAGTCTATGGGCAAGATTTTAATTGGCCGTAACGCAAACTGCAAGTAGGCGAGCTATTCCAGTGTGTTGAGCCGGTCTGGTAGCTATTCTCGAATTCCATTGATTTATCTTCGAGTTCGAAACAAGCTTAATAGGGTTTTAACAAAGTCAAGTTTGAATGAAACTCGAGCTAAGTTTGAGCCAAATTACTCGAGGCTGCTTAAACTTTATTTACTTTTATTTCTCTTGTAGTTTAAGAAATAAGCAGCTCTCAAAAATAACTATCATATTATTATGTAATATCATCATTAGGACATAATTTTATTATTAATTTGCTATTTATGTAAAGGAAAATACCTTTTAAACGTTAGTTTCACGACTTGCAGTTTCACGACTTGAAGTCCGCAATGGCCCATCTTTTATCCCAATCACATTGGGGAAACATTGCAGTACTATTATGCAAATGATTGCGTATGCATGTAAACTATTGTACTTAATGGACAATACTGAATTTTGAGTTAAGTAGAGCTAATTAACGAAAACATGCTAATGCTCACTAGTTTACATCGAGCTCAATTTAATCTTCTATTTGAGCTACAACAAGTTAAACATCGACCATTATAATATTCAAATCCTCTCAAATCAAACATTTCAGTTGATAAGTATTTTCATTTTTTAAACGTGCTGTAGCTCTGGGCCAGCCAGCATGTTTTTTTTCCAAAGTAACATGCCGTCCAGGAATTTCTTTAACAAGTGCTGCAACCTTCACCTCTCATGCTGAGGATAGAATAAACAAATAGATGATATGGTCAGAATGCATGCATATTTTAACATTAAAAGAAAACATCCATCCCTTTCGTAGCCAAATTTTAAGAAAAAAAAGATCCTTTAATGTCTCGACTTTTCTTTGCTTTGAATATTATCTTACTAGGTCATGAATATGTGAAGCCAAGCAAAATAAAAATTTAACCAAACCTGCACCAAATTAAAAATTTAACTTCTTTCTTTAACTCATTTATTTCTTTAATTAAGTCTTTAGTAGTTATCGATTTTTTTTGTTTTAATCTTCCTAGTACTTCTGTCATAGTATATGATGGATTTAACATAACCTCAACCTGAGCTTTTAACTTGGGTTTTAATTCGACTTGAGATTTTGTAGATTCTATGATCTTTTCTAAAAATTTTCTTTTTTCATTTTTATTTGTAATAGAATCTATCATATCTAACAATATTTCTTCTTGTGATGTAATAATATTTATACTTAATTTATTTAAGTCCATTATCATATTATAATTATTACATTCACAATTTTCCGAATCACTAGTAGATGAATTATTTTCTTTATTTTCTGTATTAATTTCTAATGCATCATATTCAGAAGTACTATTTTCATAAGAATCATTATCTTCAAATTCTTCAATAAAATTTATTAATTTATTCTTCTCCTCATCTGAAATATTAATTCTTTTATATGTTTCTTTGATGTACATTGAGTTCTAGTATGTCCTGTTTTCCCACAATCCGAGCATATTATGGGTTTTGAAGTTGAAGGTTTATTTTTCTTTTTTATAACCTTTTTACTCTTTATAGGTTTATTTTCTTTATTTATTTTTTTCTTCTTTCTATAAGGAATGAAAGGTTTTTTAGATTTATTCTTATTAGATTTATTAGGAGGATATTTAGGAATTAATTGAGTGCCAAATTATTGACAGAATTCTCCTAATTCTTTCTTTCCTAATAATCTTTGCTTTTTTAATTGCTTTCTGTGATTAAGATCATTACATAGACTTAATCCTTCAGATACAGCTTGTCATATTAATTGTCCAAAAGTATAAATACTATATGGAATTATTCCATTATTTTGATCTCGTAATTTTTCTTCTAACTTTTTCAGAAAAGAGATTTGGTAAACCAACAATAAATCATTCTTTCCAAAAATCTGAGTTACAATCATCTATTTGATATAAAAGAGATAAAAATGTATCTTTATACCATCTAAAGTGTGTTAGAGTTGGACATCTAAGATTCATAATTAATTTTTGGGATCTTTCTTTTAAATTATTTATATCATCTACAAAATGATGTAGTATAGTTTGAATCAAAGTGTATACAAAATCTTCTGTATCTTGATTTGTATTAGGTTCTAATTTTATGGCTCCTAATATTTCAATTTTTTGTAGTTGACATAAATTATTATACCACCAACCTTTGATTTGTCCAGAAAATCCTGAAATTATTATTTCTGCTATTTGTCTATCATTATTATTATTTGTTCTACAAATAGTTGTATACATTAATATATTATGTAGTGTAGTTATTAGTTGATATTTAGATAAACCATCTAAATTCCATTCATAGATAGTTTTACCATTATAACTTAATGTAGATTCGAAAGCATTTTCTTCAAATAATACTGTAGCAGGAGTAGGTCTTTGATAATAATTTCTACTTGTTGGTAAAGGTTGTTGAATAGTTGGTTTAACCATATTAATTGAATCTGTAAATTGATTCATTACATTAGTTTCTAATTCATATTCATTTATCATCTTTATGGAATCTTTTAATTTTAATTCCCCTAATCTACTTGTTAATTTTTCAATAAATTCTTCATTTATTGAAGGTCTAGTATTAAATTTAGTAGTTAATATAGGAGGTTTTATCAGGAACGGTTTAACTAATTCTTCACTTAATTTATCTTTTGATTTTACTCTTGGAGTCCAATTGTATTCAAGTAAAGATAATTGTGAAGCAATAGTTTGTAAATGCATATGAGTATAATTATAGCTAAGTCTTCTAGTTTAATTTCATTTTTAACAAAAGACACAGCTTCAATATTACCATATTTTGTATGTCCTATAGGAGGATGTTTACTAGTTATATTTTTCCCATCTATTGTATCTCATATTCTAGTTTATTTATTTACTAATATTTTTGGAGTAATTAATTTTTTAAACCATTTTTTAAAAGGAATTACATAACCTAAATTTTCTAAGTCTTTATAATATTGTTCTTTATATTCTTTCAATTGATTTTCATTAAAGGTTTTAAACTACCAATATCTAAAATTTTTATTTCTAAAATTCATAAATTCTTTAGAACATTTATATCTATTATCTTTAAAATCTATTTTATTAATTTTAAATTCCATTTCAGAGAAACTAGGTTCATCTGTATACAATGCATGAGGAATTCTATTTTTTGACATAATAATACCAACCACATTTGAAATAGAAGCTTGATTATTATTTAAAGATGAAAATCTTGTTGAAGTACTATATCTTCCAAATATAATATTAACATCACCATTAGTTTCTTCTATAATAGTTTCCACATATCTTTTTTCTATCTTAGGAGGTATTATCTTTTCTAATTTCCATGATTCTGGTAATATAATATCTTGTCATTTAATTGTTTAGGAACTTCAATATTAGATTTACTAGTATCTATTTGAAATAAGGTAGTATTTCCTTTCTTTGACATTAATCTTGTATTAGGATTAGTGGATGCCATAGCCTTAAAAAAAACTCTATATATTATATTAATATTTTGAGATCCTTCTTTCATATCATAACCTTGTATTTTCATGTTTAAACACAAAGCTTCCTTCAAATGAGGATCTGTTAATGATAATAAAAAATTTGGATAACAATTAAAATATACAGGTCCAGTTCCTAAACTGGATTCATTATTCCTAATAATGAATATTGGAATTTATTATGTCTATTATCTCTTAAACATAATAAGATAGAAGTATTTAACCCTTCTCTAGTTAAAGGTTTTACGGCTACTTGAACTAAACCTAAATGAATATAATTATATTCTTTACTTAGTTCATCTAATATCTTATTACTTAATAATGATAGATTATTAGTAAAATTTTGCAGACTTATACTTTCTTCAAAAGTTTTAATAAGATAGGCTTGTTTAAATTCTATTAAACCTTTATTATATACTTGAGTTGGTTTAATTTTAGGTATAGACAATTATTTAAACGTTGTTCTATATTATTATAGACTAGTTGTTCTGTAATCTTAGAAGGTTCTAGATCTCTTGATCTCTTGATCAATTGTTGTAAGAAAGTCATTCTTCCACTTAAATTCTACACCTGACACTAAAAATTTACTAGCAGAACACACTCCTAAATGCGACTTTGCCTAACTTCGGCCTTGTGTCGACTTACAAGAAGGTACTACATCACCTAGCTTTGGTCATGTCTCTAAGTTTTAGTTTATGGCTTTGATGCCACAATAGGGCAAGATCACATAAGCTTTCTTAAACCCTTTAAGATTTTTGAACAATTTTAAATAAATACTTATAAACAATTATAAACATAAACAATTATAAACATAAACATATCAGAACATATTATTCGATTTAAACATATGAAAATAACATATATCCTTTACAGGAGTTTAAAAACCTTATTTTTGATCGAAATAGTTTATATCATTAAGAACATATAGGTTCTAAAAGAACTAAGAAAAGTAAATGTACCAAAAAAAATTGTACTTTTATTGATTCTGGAAACTTTACAGTAGCTCACTTCCACTCTTGGTAAATACACTCAGTAGATACTTTCAGTAAATACACAAAGACATATACATACAAGTATAGAGATATAGGTATGTATATCAATACAAACTTCTCATACGTATAAGTATCTGAACTTTAGACGTACAAATTACAAATACAAACTTTCAAACTTGCATACAAACAAGTACTGTTTAAATCAAACTAATTTTTTTTTTCAATACATCAAACTCACAAACTGAGAATATAAAAACTTCATTTACAAAGAACGAGTCAACTTAAAACAATCCAAAAAAACTAAAGAGATGAACAAACTTAAAGAAAACACATCATAAGAGAGAAACAGGAAAGATTAGATTTAGAAATAGGAAGAAGGACTATTAATCAAACATAGAGACTCATTTCTGAAAAAATAAGAGAAAAGAAACTCTGAAACAACAATAAGAACTTCTTTTCAAAACTTTAGAAAATAAAAAGGAAAGTGGAAAGAGGAAAGCAAAAAGTAGAAAGGAATCTCACTATTTTCATCGGTCTCCCTCAACTAAGGAGGAGATATGAATTTATAGAGAAATGAGAGTGACCGACTGAACAGGTAAGGAAACCGGATGACTAGGTAACCAGATACCTAGGTAGCCGGTTACAGAATGGTCTCTACCTTGGGCCCAAATGACGCATTAGTAGGGACCATAGCTGACGCACTGGCTGACGCAATATTAGAGGGACCCACAATGGGGACCACAGAGGAACCAACAGTTCTCCATGGTGATTATGCAGAGTCAAGAAATACAATCTTAGATGAGGACTGCTCACTGTCTGTCATTTTAATAGGAGTAGTAATAGGAGATGGTGATCTATTAATAGCAGGACACTTAAAAGCTATATGACCAGATTGACCACAGCATAAACAATTTGGATTGTTATCAATGACTGGTCTTTCAAAACAAATAATAGAAGTATGTCCCACATTTCCACAAATTGTGCATTGTAGATCTTTAGCATTCCAGGGTGATTGTGCATATCCACCATAAATAGAACTTTCTATCATTTTTGTAACCATTTCATTTATTTCATTTGAGGATAAAGGCTCTGGTTCTGGCAAAGCCTTCATTTGAGGATTGATACCATAAGAGTTCAACAGATAGGCAAGTCTAACAGCTTCCTGATAAGGTATACAATGATTATCAAATTGAACCTCCAAAACCTAAGCATAAATGTTAGGAGGTAGTGCCGGTGGTAGCATTGAATTGGATGACTCCGGCAAGGGAGGAACTGGCTCAGAAGGGAATAAATCTGACTTTACAGGTAAAGCAATGGAATGTTGAAAACGATCCCACCAACGTATATATAAAGTTCGAGACAGAGAGGAAATTAAAATTCCCTTGTCATCAATAGTTCTAAAACAATAATTCTAAGAGAAAATTCATGGAATTCTATAATATCTAATAAAGAATAGAAATTGATTATGAAAACTCTTATGAACTATTTTGAGAAACTTTTCATATTGAAGTTTATAATTTCGGGGTAGAAACTCAATCTCTCGACTAAATTCTCACAACCATTGATGAAACCATATTGGGACTTGATAGAGTTTTGGTAAATCAATTCTAATAAACCAAGAGTGTTGACTATAAGAATTTTTATAGAATAAAACATTATGAAAAGCATCAATATAATCCCAGTAGTTATATTCATCTGGGAAAAGGCAGGAGGAGGTTTAGCATTTGTGAACTTACGAACACAGCTTGGACGTCCATATTCAGATATAGATACTACTTTATGTATAATAATTTTACTATATGAAATGCGTGTCTCATAAATTTCTAGATACTTTAACATTTGGATAGATGATTCTCAAGAATATTTATGGGTGATCTGACAGGATAGCATATCTTGAAGGACTAATTCATAGAAAAATCTAGTTTTACTGGATTTAACTAGGAAAAGAGAATATGCTGGTAAATACTGAGATGCAACCAAAACTGGATCCAGATTTTCTAAGATATCAGGAGTTTGTTCAAGATAACATATGTGGGAGTAGTTTTGTTTTTGTATATAAGGACTAAGGTTTTTTAAGAGGTTTTTTTCTGAATTGAGTTTTTCAGTTTCATTTGGAAATGAAGGGTAATTTCTGTAAAACGAAGGTGGTTGATTTGAAAGTTTTTCTTTGCCGTTGTCCATATTCCCCCTGCAGAAATTCACGAGTAAGAAAATCAGGTAAAGAATTCTGTAAACCAGATATATATTCAATGTCAAAATCAAATATAGCAAGTAAAGCTTGCCATCTTGCAAATATATGTTCAGAGGCCAAATTCTGAACATCTTTTTCAAAAATTAATTTAGGTGCAATACAATCAATTCTAAGAATAAATTTAACATTAAAAAGATCATCTTGAAATTTTAATATACAATTAACAATACTTAACATTTCTTTCTTTTGAGCTTCATTGCAAAGGCCTGAATAAAATCTAATAACAAAGTGTTTATTATTAAGTTCATGTTTTAATATTCACCCATAATCCAAAGCATCTGCTTCTACAATTTTTAAACTATTTGAATTAGATAGACTAAAACAAGGAATAAATTTAACTTTATTCTTTATATTTAGAATAACTTTTGTATGAGTTTCTGTCCAAGGAGAAGGATTTTTCCTTAATCTTTGATATAGTAGTTTACAATCTATTTCTAATTCTTTATAAAATTCTGATATATAACTTAAACTACCTAAAAATCTTTATAACTGATTTTTGTCTAATAATTTATCAGGAAATTTATTATAAAATTCAATTACTCTTTGAATAGGTCTAATATTTCCTTTTTCTATATTATGTCCAAGAAATCTTATTTGATTCTCTACTAATACCATTTTAGATTTAGATAAGACAATATCATTAGTCATTGCTATTTTATAAAAATGATTTAAATGTTTAAAATGTTGATCTATGTTATCAGAATAGATTAAAACATGATCAATGTATACAATTATAAAACTAATATAAGGATTAAAGATATCATTCATAATCTTTTGAAATTCTAATGGAGCGTTTTTTTTTACAAATGGCATTACGTTCCACTCAAATTGTCCAATGGTACATTAAAAGTTGCTTTATATCTATCTTCTTCTTTTATTTGAATTTGTCAAAATCCTGACTTTAAATCAAATTTACTAAAGATTTTTGCATTATATAATCTTTTTAATGAATCTTTTTTATTAGGTATTGGGTATCTAATCCATTTTGAAACTTTATTTAAAGGTTTATAATTAATAACTAATCTTGGAGCTCCTCTTTCTATTTCTGAAGCTTTATAGACATAGAAAGCAGAGCAAGACCAAAGAGACTTACTTTCTCTAATTAATTTATTATCTAATAAATTCTTTCTTTTTTTTGACAACATGTTACCAATTCTTGATTCATTTGAATTGGTCTAGTTTTTGTAGGAATCATTTTATCATTAAAGCCTTCTTCATAAGGTAGTGAGACTTTATGTTTTTTTCCTATTCCAAAATACACTTGGTAAATCATTACATAAATCTTTTTCAAATAAATTTTTAATATCTGTAATTCTATTTTTTATTATAGGATTATTCAATTTTCTTTATATATATATGTATGTGTGTGTGTGTGTGTGTGTGTGTGTGGA
>JAVDBV010052771.1:0-10653 GCA_032619315.1 Piper longum
AGCGGACTGTTCCATTCCCGAGGGATCCTGACAACTCTGCGTTTGAGTTCCTCACACCCGGAGAACGTGGAAGTTTATGGGTACTGTTTAGTACAGTGCATGTCATGACTTGTGGTTCAAAGGGTACTGATGGCGACTGCGTGAGAGTACTCGGCCTTCGTGCTCAAGGCCAGGAGCAATATAGAGGTAAGGAGAGGGCTTAGAATTTGAGACCAGAAAATGAAGAAAATGGCGTGAGCAGAAATAGCAGTAGCAGTTCAGTCAGTTCAGTATGCTACCGGGTCTGCAGCCCAGTGGCTCCTCAGTAGATGCCCTTCAGAGAGTTCATGAGGAGTATATGGATTTTTCTTTCATATGAGAATTTGCTCTCATAGCCAGTTTGTTATTAGTTATATTTTGGACGAGTAACGCTCGTTACTGACGTTTTGTGCTATATGTAGGTGACGAGTACGAGATGGATGTGCCAGCTGGACGGAGGAGCAATTAGGTCTTCTGCACACACACATATGTTTGGTGAATGATTGTTTAATATTTATGCTTTTATTATATATGAACTGATGAGAAGAAGTGAATAGCATGACGATGTGATTAAGTGTTAAGAAACGAAATGTTTTGACATGACAGGAAATGTGAATAGATGACACAGGTGGGCTGAGACCCAAGTTTCAGAGTAAGCTATAGCAATCGAGACTGTGCGAATGTAGTTTTTGATATATGTTTATATGCATGTACGTGTGCTATGATAACAGGGTAGCCCCTAATTACATTTTTAGGGGAGACTCTGTCCGTATTAATTTTGAATTTTTATTAATTTTATTGAAATTATTGATTCGTATGAATTGAGTGTCATGTCATCCATGTAGTATCCTGTTAGGATTTTATGCATTTCACATATACATGACAAATCGTATCTTCATCTTGAGACGCCAAGATTGGATCCGCACGAGTTAGGTTTGGGTTAGCCGACCTAACCGGGGCCTGTAACATGCCGGTTCGGTTCACGATGGTGACCGGATTTGGGGTGTTACAACATTAGGGACCCCACCAGCAATATGAGCCTCTTATCTGTGCGCTTAAGCCAGCCAATATCACAAGACCTCACCTACATATATCTAGGAAAAAATGACAGTATTCAAATAAGTTTGATTATTGGTCCGAAATAACTAGTGGTATTGCAAACTGTCAAATGGATACTTTGTTACCTGGGAAAAATCTAAAAATACTTCAGAAAAGCATCACATGGTTGTAAGCAATGATACTTTCATATAAACTAGGTTCGGGTGCACACACAACAACTTACACATAAAACACTTATGCCCTCACACCACTATATAACACATGTCATAGTACTCAGATGTTAATAGGAACATTCATAAGTTGATAAAGCCACAAATTTTCGAAATGCATTGCGTTAAGCAATACCCTCTTACATTCCACTACTTTAAGGTTTAAAGGAGGAGTAGTGCAATTCTTATCGCTCGTACACATCTCTCACATTCATAAAATCGTAAACCCTCATACTCATATTTAATTGGCTTGGGTAGGGACTTGCATAATAAGTTTTTGGAGTTTAGCTTTCGAAAATCTTCAAGGGATAGCAGTCTTGAAGTTTTATTAAACATAATAAACACTAGGCTGTATGATCCGACATCAGAGGGATCTGATAAAATGCTACCACATCTTCATATGTCTAAAACTTAGTTAAACTTGATAGAGAAGGAGCCAAAAAGAGATAAAACAAGGGAAGTCCTATGGACTTGGATGAGTGAAATTCTGCATCCTACATCGTCGAGTTCACCCCGCATAACATTGCAAGAGATGAAATGTGAATCACTATCAGATCACATCGGCACGCAAAACCAAGCAAATCTTAACACATGAATGACACACAAGGATATAATTAGCTTAATTATCTTACTTAATTATGTGTTAAACCTCATTAGGTAGTATTAATTAGGGTTTTGGTTGCAAGTATTCTTAGTGTAAAAGTCCAACACTTAAGGGTCTATCGAACGGACTTAACAGGACAATTTGTTTTGGATTGGCAAAATGGTATCCAAATAGGCTGAGATTTGGAACAGTGGACCATAAAACTCTAAGGGTTTGGTACAAAAATTACCAAGTATTGACCCATAGACAAACATGGTAAACAAGGCACACTATGTTTGGGCTAAGGTGTTAGAAAAAGTGTTCTTGGGCCACACACCAATTTTCCAAAGTTATCGTTCACGGGTTTGAAAACTCCAAATGGGCTTGGGTAAATAGATAGAGTTTTCAAACTTAGTGGCCTTAATGGAAGGCATTGACTGTGTCATTTTTGGAGCTGACTAGGCCTACTTGTCTTAGGAAATTCCTAACACAAAATCTACTGAGTCATTGGCTAGCAACTTTTAGGGTGATGTTGATGGGACAAAACTTAAGGTCTTGGTGAAATTTTATACAATTTCATCACCAAACAACTGGATTTTTAGATTTTACATTCAAAGTTAGAGAACTAGGGTTTCATCCTCCATTCTTGCACACTCCAAAACATTGAATTAACTAAGAACAAAATGATTTTTAATTATTATCAAAATTTACATATTTTCAGTAGAAATATAGCGAGTGCCCATATGATTTTTACCAATTTTAATGTGGTCATATAACAATTTCACTGAGGAGCACAATCGAAGAGCATGACAAGGCATAACAATAGCACGACAAGCACCCAATGTGATTAATCATTTTGTTTGGGCCTTTAACGTGGTTATCTTATCAAGGTGCTTTTATAAAAGCAAGCCAACATACAGAGCTACAAACATGGAAAAGATAGACATCAAGGTGTAAAAATAAAGGAAAAGGGCAGCCAAGCCACAATGAACAAGAAAGCTTGCACCTTTCACCAAGTTTGGCACCCAAACATGCTCATACATACAATATCAGACAAAACCATGTGCATGAAACTTGTATATCTATTTTTATAAAAACAAATTACAAAAAACATGTAAAAATGCAATGTAGAGGATAAGATATGATTTTTCTACTAAAATAGTGCAAAAAGATAACCATACAATATTAAAAAATACATAACTGTTTTTAGAAACATGCACATGTCATCATTCCAAAGCTTATCAAATCCTAACATATTCACCTACATGATACAAAAACTAAAAAAAACAAAGAAACATGCACAAACAACAAACAAGCACCACAACAACAAGTAGAGGTAGAAAGGTTAGACTTTTACCTTAAGGGGGACCAAAGAAAGGTCTCTTGGGGTTTCCTACCCCAAGACCTACAACACTAGGGGCTAGGCTTGGCTTGGAGGGGCCTAGGAGAGGCTGGGAAGTGCAAGGGAGGAAGAGGGAAGGCAAGGAGGAAAGGGAGGGTGAGAGCAATGGAAGCACTGTGATGAAAAACTTGGAAATAGGGCTCTACTTTTAGGTAAAAACTTGGAAATAGGGCACTAGGAGGGCGCCTTTGTGTTGGCCACTAGCAAGTTGGACCATAGCCAGCTGACGAGACAAGCACACGGGTCAAAAGGATCAGGTTTGGGTGGAAGGGTGCTGGGAGGGTTCCTTTGTGCCATAACAAGAAGTAGGGAAGTTTAAATTTGGGTGGAAACCTGAGAAATGATGGTGCAAGGGTATTGTGAGGGTGCCTTTACGCCATGCGCAGGTTGGGTGCACTTAGAGTTTGCACCCTACCATTTGGGGTAACCTCGTAAACCACACTCAAAGTCCCGCAGGGACTAAGATTGTTCGAAAGGCCAAACACACGACAAGCAAACTATACTCATGATAGACCCGGTCCTAATGTTTAACTAGACTCAACTTAACCAAACCGAAAAGAAAAGGTTGGGCACGTAATGTCCAAACGGAGGTACCAAATGCTGAAGGAGGATAGTGTCGGGAAAACATTCATCATACCATATTCGAACGATGATAAGAAGGGCTGGAACTAACCCGATCTAGGAAAAGATCAAACTGACACAAAAACCATTAGGAAAATAGCCTAGGATTTACACTAAACTACTTTTCTGAAGTTGAAGGGCGGAGGAAGAGACTAGGTCTTGGCCTTGTTCATTTTTTTCTTTAATTTATTCATCACTTCATCATAATTTCATAGAATTCATGCATAGGACATGCATGCATCATGATTATATTAATTTTCTTTGAATATGAATGGTTTCTTAGGAAGAGAAATCATGGATTTTCTGTGTTTTGATGATGGGATTGTGTGGTTAAGTGGGTTCTTCGATATTAAATTCATTGGACATGTTTTTGCATGAAAGATGAATGATTTATACATGTTTAGTTTTTGTTTAAATTAAATCATTTAATACTTCTATTCTTTTGTAATTCATGATGAATTCTTGTTGATAAGTAGATGTATCATGATTTCATCAAGTTCTACATGTATATAACTTAGTTATCATTCGAGTAATCCATGTAGGAAGATATATAAAAATATCTTGTCAAAGTATTCTTTAATGGAAAATTGTTTATAATGGTTAATTATGTGAAATGTTGAAAGTTGGAATTAGCTTGTTAGAATATTCAGAAATTGATTGCATGAGTTAAGCACGATTAAAATAAATCAAAATTTAATTTATTGTGGCAGCGCTACAACATTTACAAAGAAATGATATTGTGTGCGGATGATGCTACTACCATGGTGCTAAGAGCGGGAGGACCAGCTCCACGTCATTGGTTTTTTATGTGTGTTTGGTGTGGTCAACGCCAGTGCTGAGAGCTGGAAGGTCCAACACCACAACATTGACTTTATGTGAAGCGTGATGGTGAGCCCCACGCCATAGAACTGAGACACGGGAGGGTCAGCATTGAGGCTCTCATGGGGCTGAATGTGGGGCTATGGTACTAGCACCATAACACTTTTAGCTAGAGCCATGACATTGGTTTGAGAACCCTAATTATTGATTTTTATTTATAATTTAAACAATAAGTAATTAAATCAAATTTAATCAAATAATACTTATTAATTGTTGATGTGTTATGGATGTGAATGTATTGCGTATGACTATCAATTATCTCATGTGGTTGCATATCAGGCAGGTTGTAAATATACATTCCCAAATGTATACTTTTTTGGTTTAAGGTTAGCACTCACTAGATTTTGAGTGAAGTTATTCATTAAAGGCTTTTTTATTGGGCCTTTTGGGCCCCCAAAAGGGACTTCCAATAGGTGTCATGGTCATTCTTAATCTAAAAGTTAACTCAAGGAATAAAGCTTTCCCATTAGCCAATAAGCAAATTATCAAGATCATCCACAACCGATAAGATAAATCAACAATTCCCCTACACACAATGGCTGTCCCCGAAACCATCATCATCTAACAAACTCCCTTTAAATCAAACGGCACCCACATCCCCTCAAATCATTAGTTGGAACCCATGAAGGAAACTCCGACAATCGGCGTAGACAAACACTAAATCTCCATCATGTCTAACAAATTCCCTTTAAATTAGATGACGCCCACCTCCCCTCAAATCATTAGCTGGAACTCATGAAGGAAACTCCGACAATTGGCATAGGCAAACACTAAATTTCCTAAGACCGTAACCTTCCTCTAATATCACTGTTGGACCCTTTGGGCCCCCGAAAGGAACTTACAATATTTGTTACGGGCCGTTCTTAATATAAAAATTAACTTTATGAATAAGGTTTTCTCATTAGCCTATATATAAATCACTAAGATTATCTACGACTGATGTGGAATAAACCCAATATTTTCAAGGTACATATAACTTGTATGATAAGAAGTTAATATACTATACGGTCATTGATTAGTGCGGAGAGAAGTGGGTTTCTGGTATTGGTATGTTGGACACATGTTGGGGCTTTTCCTTCCTGGCTGATAGATATAGTCTAAGGTTTTGAGGTTTTGAAACTAACATAGCCAAGTATGCACTCAAACACATGAGGCCAGGCGGGGATTAGGTATACTGTCATCCTTTTAGGACAGTGGCAGTGTTTGTGATCGTAAATGTAAATTAACTCAGCAAATCTGTCAAATCTGTTGGACGGGGGTAAATTCTATGATTAACTTTACCATATTCATTATTGTTATGTGTATTTAGTGACTTTATCACTAATATGGAACTGCCTTTATAACAAGTAGCTGGGCATGTGCCTTAGTAGGAGACTACAGTGGTGAACTCTATCAAATAATTATTAGTGATTATTTAGTTGGACTTAGTTTCTCATTTTGGTTATATAGTAGTTGAACATTGTTAATTCGTTGAGACAGGTTTTATCTTTTTATTCTTATGCACTATTCGCATAGTATTTTATAACTCTGATATTTAGTGGACATGATTATTACGTGTAATAATTTTTATTAGTTGAAAATACATGACTATTTGTTGCTTGCTTAACTTCTTTGTGTTGTATTTTATTATTTGTTCCATGTTTTGTCTTGTTGGGGTTCAGGCTTGGACCAAAAATGACCTCGAACTGATTGTATAATTGGATGGGCTATCACAATATCAAATACCCAAAGCACCAAAATTGGGCACACAATATATTTACCGGGAAAACCTCGCCCAAGCAGAGTAAAACCGTGGAGAAAACAGCTCGCTCAACCCAATTCTATACAATTATGAACAAAATAGAATCACAATAAATTCTAAATAGAACAAACTCTCATATAAAAATAAAAAAGACCAATAAGATTGGTAGGAAAAAGGCTACTATGTAAAGGTACCGTAAATTAAAGATCAAATTATAGAATGATCAATCAGCAAGTTGATGGATTCTAATTAGTAATCTTCTACTTTAGATCACAGGTAGATTCCTCTAAATCTGTCCAAAATTGATTTGAATACAAAAACATAATGTAAGAAAATGTACTTATAGTCAAGCCTACACGGCACACGCCTAGGCAAACAACATTTTTGCGCATGAATGCCCTACATTCAATGTGAACAACAAAAGTTTGCTATGGCCCATGCTAATTCTCGCTAGGGCACACAATCACTATCGAAAATATGGAACTTGGGCACTTGGGCATGCACCAAAACGCATGGGGGGTCACCGCCTCAAGCAACCCACGATCCAAAACCATCATGGCCAATTAGGCAGGCACAATTGTGACCCCCCTATACACTTACAGCATGGAGTTGAACTTTACGACTAACAATGCATGGTTTTCTTTTTTCCGAGCAATCTTCCCCTTCCCGACCTTATGTCAAAAGACATACTTTTCCTTTAAAACTAATTTGTCATATTATCTAAAATATTCTTGAATGAGCATAGATAAAACTAGCTCTTTGTCCAACACATCTCTAATCAAGTGCTAATGCTTGGCAATATGCTTGCTCCTTGATAAATTTAAGTATCATCCCACAGGGAGATGATTTTTTTTTAATTAATTAAAGCAAAATAAATTAAAAAAAACAAAAAAAAATTGACTCAACTAAATCTAAGTAATAACTTAATCTTTTTCGTGTAAACTAACCAATGTATTGGGTTCATATTCGTTGTTTGGCTTTTCTTCTTTTTCCTTAACTTTATTGGGCTGAACTGGTTGTTGTAAAGTAATACCACTCTGGGTTGTTACAGCTTTACAATGCTCTTGACCATCTTTCCTTGGTTGTTCTGGTTGGCTGCAGAGTATACCCTTGGGTCACTCACTTGGTTTCTTGTTTAATTGCAACAAAACCTTGTTGCATAAACTGTTGTTATTGTTGATGATTATTTTGCATAAATTATTTTATAGTTTGTTGCATAGAATTAAACATTTGGATCAAATCCAGTTGTTGTGGCTAAAAAGGAAGTAAAGGGGGTCGAGAATGTCCTTGTCCACACCATTCACACATTGGCTCCACAGCCTTAACCTGTCCTTCTATATTCAAATTTTGAACTTGATTAGTTAAAGCACTGACGTGAGCAGATAAAGCAATAAGTGCATCTACTTATAAGCTAATCCTCCTTAGGTGCCTTTCTTGTGTTGCATGATGGTTGCTAGGAACTATTAATTATAGCAGTTGAAAAGCTTCATGTGGGCTCTTCCTAAGAAATGATCCGTTGGCCGCTGCATCAACTATGTTCTTTGTTTGCCACAACAACCCATTATAGAAAGTTTGGAGTTGCATCCATCTTTCTATACCATGTTTGGGATACTTTTTCATCACTTCTTTAAATCTTTCCCATGCTTCCAAGAGAGATTCACCATCAAACTACATAAAAGATAAAATTTCATTACGTAATCTAGTAGTTTTAGGAGGAAAATATTTTAACAAAAAATTTTCAGACAATTCATCCCAAGTGGTAATTACATCTAATGATGACAACCACTCTTTTGCAGCACTTCTTATTAATGTACATGAAAATAAGTGAAGGCGGAAAGCGTATGTAACGACCCGGCCCAAAGTGCAACGTAATGGGCCTAAATTATTTCTTTATAAATGGTTAACCTAAGTTAAAGATCTATAGTCCATTCTCACTTATAAACAGGATCTTAGCCCCGTAGGTATTAGATGTGAGACTAAATTGAGGGATCTCACAAAATTTCGTCCCTGAAATTCCTACACTTGGCCCGTTACTAGCCCCAGCCCACGACCTTTTGGTCCATGACCGGCAGCCTAGCCAATGTCCCTACACTTGGCCCGTTACTAGCCCCAGCCCACAACCTTTTGGTCCGTGACTGGCAGCCGAGTCAACGTGTAAAACCCCATTTTTGGGTTAGGGTTTTACCCAATTCGAGTTTTGCATTATTCGGGTCTTTATCAAGTTGGTTCGAGCGAGATCGAGCTAGACTAGTTTTAGATTATGAGTATGGGCCCAGATGGCCGTATGGGCATGTTATAGTAGCTGAGTATGCCCAACATGCATAAGATAAGATTATGAGTTATCTGTATATTGAGGTATACAAATTTGTTTATATATGTTAGCCAGGATTTTAGGCATAGATTTATGCCATTGCAACGTTTAGTATCCGTTTGGAGATTTTATGGGTACATCATTTACATGTATCATAAAAATTTTAGATTTCTTGATTGTGCCTTTGTGGGCCCATCTCGATCGAGTTTAGGGTTTCGAAGCAAATTTAACATTTTTACCTCGATTCCCACCTATAGAGTCACTTTTAGGACTCGAGTCAGTTTCAATTTTGAACGGTCTCGATCCGAGCTTTCCGTCCATATGTATATTGCATATACCTATAGATGGGTCCCACTAGACCACGAGTTGACAAAAGTTCAGATCGTGCCACGTGGCAAGATCTGGGCCGTCCACATCAGCCTTGGCTTCACCATATGATTTTTCCCGATCTTCCATGATCTTCCACCATTTCATTGTGTTAACGCCGCCGCCACTTCGGCCGGTGAGGGAGTTTTTGTAGTTAGTCAACAACGCCCCCGCCACCGTTTGGGTCGTTTTCTGGCGCCGGCGAGCCACCATTGGCCGATCCGACCACCCCGATAGTTTCTCCTCACCTAGATCTACATTTTAAGACTGACATCGACCTCTGCTGTGGCCATGATCGCCGTCAGTGACGTCTCCACACACGACAGCGATGCCGCCCCTTTCCGACCATTTTCTGGCCGACCAGCTGCCGGACTCCGTCAGTCGACACCACAGCAACTCGCCCGTCCTCCCCTCTTTCAATCGTGACTGACGGCAGCCTCCGCCTCGCCGCCGTTGGCATTTTCCGGTGACGGGCAACAGCCGCCCCGTCTGGCCCGTTTACCCGGTTTGAGGTCCGCCTGTTCGCGATCGCGTCCGCCAGTCACGACCACGCCCGCCAATCCATGTCCGAGTCCGTCCATCCAGTTCAGGTCCACGCAGCCAACCCAACCCATTTTTCCCAGCCCAGGTTGGTTAATGCCATTCAGCTTGATTCGGTCTGGTTCAGCTTGGTTCGATCCGGTTGACCTCATTTTTGGACCATTTTCGCCCGTTCGTCCGCGCAGCCAACCCAACCCATTTTTCCCAGCCCAGGTTGGTTAATGCCATTCAGCTTGATTCGGTCTGGTTCAGCTTGGTTCGATCCGGTTGACCTCATTTTTGGACCATTTTCGCCCGTTCGTCCGCGCAGCCAACCCAACCCATTTTTCCCAGCCCAGGTTGGTTAATGCCATTCAGCTTGATTCGGTCTGGTTCAGCTTGGTTCGATCCGGTTGACCTCATTTTTGGACCATTTTCGCCCGTTCGTCCGCGCAGCCAACCCAACCCATTTTTCCCAGCCCAGGTTGGTTAATGCCATTCAGCTTGATTCGGTCTGGTTCAGCTTGGTTCGATCCGGTTGACCTCATTTTTGGACCATTTTCGCCCGTTCGTCCGCGCAGCCAACCCAACCCATTTTTCCCAGCCCAGGTTGGTTAATGCCATTCAGCTTGATTCGGTCTGGTTCAGCTTGGTTCGATCCGGTTGACCTCATTTTTGGACCATTTTCGCCCGTTCTTGCACCGTTTTCGGTAATTCGAGAACTCCTATATTAGTTTATATACATATTCACATGATTTAGCATGATTGGATGTTATTATGGTTTTTCTTTATTTATGGTTTTATTTAATTAATTAATTATTTATTTATTTATTCATTATTGATATTTATTTATTTTTATTTATATGTTTATCATATGTGATGAATGTTTACATAATTATTTGTTATTATTAACATTATATTTACTTATGAATATTTATCTTATTA
>JAVDBV010052776.1:0-12024 GCA_032619315.1 Piper longum
TATAACTAATAACCCAACCAAAATTACCCATAACGCGTCCTAACGCGGTAAATGGCCTAAAACTATTTCTACGGTCACTAATGAAAAAAATTCTAAAATCGTCAAATGTATGCTCTCATGCATTCTGATAACTCATTCTCTGCTCCTTCATCTCATTATCATCACATCCTCGCTACACATTACCCTCACAGCTCATACACGTGACCGACATCGGCTCAGTACACGTGTTCTGAAATACACCCAACTCGAACCGACGGCGGAACCGATCGGCTAACGACTATAAAACCTGTGACTCGAATCACGGGTTTTACAGTGATGGCGGTGACGATCGGAGGAGTCCGGCCACTGGCTGGCCGGAAAACGGCCGGAAAGGCGCGGTGTTGTCGCCGGGTGCGGCGACGTTGCCGGCGGCGATCGCGGTCGGGGTGGTCGTCGTGGGTTGTCTCAAAATGTAGATCTTGGTGAGGGGAAGTTGTGGGGGTGGTCGGATTGGCCAGTGGTGGCTCGCCGTCGCTGGAAAACGGACCGATTGGCGGCGGTGGCGGTGGAAATCGACAGCAAAATCATTGTCGCCGACTACGACTGCGGCGGCTCCGGTGCTGATGGTGGGTACGAATTGATAGCCAGCGGCGAGGTGGTCACCGTCGTACCAATGGTGTGGCCGTAGGCGGGCTGGGTTGTCGCCGGCGGCGAGTCGAAGTGTCGGCGGTGTAGCAGTAAAAATTTCAAAATCATGGAAAACTTGGAAACTAATGGGTGAAGATAAAGGTGGGTGGATGGCTCAGATCTTGCCACGTGGCACGATCTTGAAGCCTGACAACTCATGGTCTAGTGGGGCCCACCTATGGGTACACGCACCATAGATATGGTAGCAAGTTCGGATCGAGACCGTCTGTACTCGAAACTGACTCGAGTTTTAAAATTGACTCTATAGGAGGGAATCGAGGTAAGAAGGCTAAATGGGCCTCGGACACTGAACTTAATCAAACTGGGCCCACAAGGGCATAAATCGAGTGATCTAAAATTCGTATGATGCATGCAAATGATGTACCCATAAAATCCTAAACGGATACTAAACGCCGCAACGGCCTAAATCTAGGCCTAAAATCCTGTCTAACACATACAAACAAATCCGTATACCCAAGTATACACTAATAACTCGTCATCTTATTATCTACATGTCTGGCATAATCAGCCACTATAACATGCTCATACGGTCATCTAGGCCCATACTCATAATCTGAAACTAGTTTGGCTCGATATTGCTCATACCAACTCGATATTGACCCAAATAGGGCAAAACTCAAATCGGATAAAACCCTAACCCAAAAATGGGGTTTTATAGGGGGGGTTGCCAGCATCACACCCAGCCCACCTGTTCCGTCCCCGTCCGGCAACCACCCCCCCCAGCCAGCCCCCGCCCTTCCTCCCAGCCTGCCCTCCCTCCCCCCGCCCTGGAACCAACCTCTGTTGCCCCCGCCCTCCCTCTCCTGCCATGGCTGCCCACCAGATGAGGCAGCGCAGCCTGATCCGACCACGGGGAGAGGAGCGGTGGCAGGAGGAAGGTGACGTTGGGGGATGGCCAGGTCTGGCACGCGGTAGTCGAACTTGGCCTGTAGAGGCCAGATCTGGCCATGCCACAACCTCCCCCTGGTAAGGCCGCGCGACCACATCTATGGCTGCGCGGCCCGATCCGACGGCGGGGAGAGGAGCAGTGACAGCGTCGGCGGTGGTGGGGGGAGGGCCACCGGCTTCTGGTACTGGGTGGAGGCAATGGCGGAGGTCGGCCGGCAGGGAGAGGAGAGGCTCCGGTGGCGCGGGAGAGGAGATAGGTGATATATTTTTTTAATTTTAATAATGAGAAAAGATTTGGGCCGTTCATGTAATCGGATGACCCAGATTAAAAGTGGCGCAGAAATCTATTCCTACCTCTTGCTTAGAAGCATTTTACCTATATATATAATACGTTTACCTATAATTGCACTTAATATATCGATTACTATATTTATATTAATATTTTAAAGTTTACAAATATTTTAATATATACATATATATATATATATATATTCAATAGTATGCAAAAGATGTAAAATGTATTTTGAATAGATTTTAATTAAATTTAATATTTCAAATATACCTTATATATATACATATATATATATACATACATACACACACACAAATGACAAAATCTATATTTTAGTTAAAAACAAAATCATTATTTTTTACGTTGGTATTTACTAGATTAAATCAGGCCAATACTCATGTAAAACATTATGTTTTATAGTAAACAAATAAAAAGAATATATAATATATATTTAAAACTTAAAATTTTAATTTTATATAATTTAAACTATTTTTTATAATATATGAAATAATATGTAAATAATGGATTATACTGTTAAAAAAGTCCTAATTAATAAATTTTAATAGGATTTTGTTATCGAGAGATGTTTTTTGTCATTTTCATAATTTAAATATAAAAGATATATTATAATTTATAATAAAAATAAACTTTGCTTTTTAGAATATAAGACTTTTTAATAATATAGTTCATCATATATATATATATACACACACACGCACACATATTCATCATTAGAGTTTTTAATTAAAAAGGGGAGAAGTTTTATAATATTACATGGTGGTGGGGAATCAAACTAAATTACTAGAAAATGAGAATTTTTTATTAAAATACCAAAATTACCGTAAAAAATTAATTTTTTTAGGGATTAGGAACCAGCTACGCTCTCATGGACGGCCAGATAAGGGCACCCCTGACCATAGGGTGACATGATTTGTTCGTCCTCAACCATTGGGCACGTAGATTTTTTACATATTAAGAGTATATGTCAGATAAATGTAATAAAACGTAAAATTATGAACTATATTCTTAAAAATAATATTATTCTAATAAATATTTTTTATTATAAAATATAAAATATTTTATATATTTAAATTTTCTCAACACTGGTAATAAATTTTATTAAAATTTATAAGTTAGAATTTTTAACAACAATATATTATTTCATATATGAAACAATAATTATTTTGAAAATAGTACTTTTAATTAAATATTAATAATAATTTTGAGTGTTATTATTATTAGTATCATCATCATCATTATTATTATTATTTTATGGTGCATACTTAGTTTTAGAGTGGCCGGACTATGACTTATTTTTAATATGACAATCCCTTTCATGTTTAGATTTTTTTATTTTATGAAAAATGTACATAATTATAGCAAGAAAGTTTTCATATCTATATATATTTATTCTAAAAAAATATTTATGTACACAATATAATAGATGTATATACAAAATATTGTATACATATAAAAAGTAAAAACATTTGGTAAGTATGATATAATTACCCTGTAAAGTGATCAAAACCTAAGAATATCAACCCTTTTAATAAGGACGAGTAAAAATATAATATACAAAAATATAATGATAAAGAGTGGTCGACAACCCTAAAGTTCCATACTTTAAACTATAAAAATAATACAATAACATAGGTGCATAATGTACCTCCGCAAATAAACTCAATATATATATATATATATATATATATATATAATGTTAGTATATTAAAAAGCATTAAGTAAATTTTTTACATATTAAATAGTATTTAAATGGAATGAACTTTAAAAATAGTTTAAAAAATTAAAATTTAAAATTTATTTTTAACAACAATATATTATTTCATATATGAAACAATAATTATTTTGAAAAGAGTACTTTTAATTAAATAATAATAATAATTTTGAGTGTTATTATTATTATTATCATCATCATCATTATTATTATTTCATAATGCATACTTAGTTTTAGAGTGGCCGGACTATGACATATTTTTAATATGACAAACCCTTTCATGTTTAGATTTTTTATTTTATTAAAAATGTACATAATTATAACAAGAAAGTTTTCATATCTATATATATTTATTAAAAAAAATTATTTATGTACACAATATAATAGATGTATATACAAAATATTGTTTACATATAAAAAGTAAAAACATTTGGTAAGTATGATATAATTGCACTGTAAAAGCGAACAAAACCTAAGAATATCAACCCTTTTAATAAGGACGAGCAAAAAAATAATATACAAAAATATAGTAATAAAGAGTGGTCGACAACCCTAAAGTTCCATACTTTAAACTATAAAAATAATACAATAACATCGGTGCATAATGAACCTCCGTAAATAAACTCAATATATATATATATATATATATATATATATAATGTTAGTACATTAAAAAGTATTAATTAAATTTTTTTACATATTTAATAGTATTTAAATGGAATGAATTTTAAAAATAGTTAAAAATTTTAAAATTTAAAATTTATTTTGTAAATAAATTAAATATTGAGCTTTTTACTAGGAAATTGAAAAATTATTTTGATATTACTATGGAAAAATCAAGCCTACTTACTAAAAAAAGAGAAAAAATCAATTTGTTGAAATTTCCCTCGGTTGAAAAAGACTACCTTCCTTTGGTGACTGAGGTTCAGGCTAGGCTAACCAGGTTGGCCACCTTGGCCTTGGTGTGGCCGGATCGAGTTGTCCATTTAGTCGTGGTCATTTGTCGATAGACATCAACTGATCTAAAAAAAGAAAAATTAAATAAATATATCTTGACAATGCCTTATATAGCTAATGGCTAGCTTCCCTGGTTGGGCGGCCAAGTTAGATCACCACATTGCTAGTCTAGTCGTCCCATGGCGGAGCAATTGCCAGTGTGACTAGCGGTCGTTTGTTTTTATTTTTTTTCAATTGAGGGGTAATTTTATCATGGTATTTTTTACCTTTTTTATAATTATGTTTAAGTTTCCCACCACTAGATTATATAAAAAAACATCCTCTCTTTTGTAGTAAAAAGCTCTTATATATTGTTTATTATTTTTTTACTTCGAAATAAAATATCATGCATAGCATAAAATACCCATATAAAAAATATAATAATTTTATTTTTTTAAAAATCAAAGATATATTTAAAATATTTAATTTAATTTTAAAATATTGAAAATATTTTTATTGTTTTTTGCAAATAATTAAATATATATATATATTTAAAAAATATTTATAAATTTAAAAGATATAATATGTGGGTCACAATACATATGGTAGATACGCATTAGATTACATACTACAAAACCCAATATGTCGGTGTGTTTTTATAGCCGATTTGGTTTTGGTATAGTTCAGTTAGCGTTTGGCTGGTCTAATTCGATCGTATTGACGCTATGTTGGCCCTTGTGTGTTATTTTAGACTTGGGCGGTGGGTGCATCCGTCGTTAAGTTTTTTTTCATAGGCCCAATTGCCAAGTCGTGTCCTTATTATTATTCTGGGTGATTAGTTAACCTAGGCTTACGTGTTGCATTCGAGTTATGTCATATGCATCTTTGGTGTACCTCTAGCCCTAGTCGTGCGCTAACGTCCTTTCCCAATTAGCCCTAGCTTGGTCCCCTATGTCCCCCCTCAATTTCCCTCTTTCTCCCAATCATGGGTCCAGTGCCGCAACGCTCGGCCCCAAGGCTATGACACTAGCACGTTGGTGGCATGCCATACATGTGCTCAGTGCCATGGCATTTGTACACAAACCTCTTTTCTTTTAAACCAAAATTCTAGCCACCTTCTTCCTCAAATCATCCCCTTCTCCCCCTCCTCTTGGCCGCCCCTCTCCACTACTTCCACTCTCTTCCCATCTCTTTTCACTCTTTTTTCCTTTTCTTTTCTCTTCCTTCTTCAAGTTATAGATCTCAATTCACCTCGGTGATTTAATCGTTGGGTTACCAAGTAATTTACTAACAAGATCATATTATTTTAATATCGATTCAAATACTCCGTGACTAATTAGTATATTATGATATTTCAATTGTGTGGGTTTCTGCCCAGATGATGTTCCTAACATATCGACATCTTGTTTATAATTTCAGTACATAGTCTATTAACTTGTTCAACTTATTGAACGATATCTGATTACACGTGCGAGCACATTTAACAGATTAAATCAGATCAGACAAGTGTATGTTTTATTAATTTCTTGTTGCAGATCATGCATCTTTACTACATCTAGGAATTCATATATTGCACGCATTCATCATACAGGAGTGTATAGTCCGCATCACTAGGCCGTTAGGACTCTCTTTTGCTTGACTTCTACTTGGCACGTGTGATTTGGTTCATATCATAAAATGCAGTAATGACATTTTTTTGGATTTCACTACTTGCAGGTCATTTAATCGATCTTTTGGATTAATAATGATAGGATAGTTTGATAAGTGTTCAAAAGATTATAAGATCCGGTTCAAAATCACACTTTAGTGCAATATGACATGTCTATGCCCAGATTTGATATACATGTTATATTTTTGAATTTTGACTTGCATGCGAGATGGATGGGATGTATGACGTTACCGAGGGACGCAGTTGGTACCCACTTACGGTGTTCAGTGATAGTCTTATATATATAATATTTGATTACTACCTACATGCAATGTATAATTTATCAGTTTTGGCCAATAACCTCCATTGAGTATATTCAGACAATGCAGTACTATAGTGACTATCATTTATGCTCTATTGGTCATATTGCTTGTATGTTACCGTGAGCTATTATTTGGTCTATGTATATGACTTATCAACAATTATGATTAGACTTTATTGGTCGCTTACTTATATCAGTGTGTTGTGGAGGAGTTGCAGTTTCTTTTCAGTTCTTCATAGATAACTATTTTATCCATTTTCTAGTCTTGAGATTTTTCGTATTTGTTATTTGGGACTCAGTGACACCTTGTGCTATGTATTTTCTTAGACTATGTAGATGAGTAAGCTTGACATTGGCCAGTGTAGTGCAGATCACGAAGACACTTGTGGATGATAGGCTAGTTTTTTGGTGTTATAGGCTTTTGGTTATTATATTGTTTGTCCCTTGGGGACCTTATTATCTGTCAGATATGTAATTGACTCTTTGTGTTGATGCTTTGAGATTGTGGATTATGATGTGATGATGTGGTCGTGAGGCCTTGAGATTTGTTTTGTGACCCATGTCGACTTATACCTCGTGATATAATATTATGATTCTTTACTAGCTTTTGTGTACATAATTGTATTTCTTCTATTTTGTAGAATAAATACTCTAGGATTTGTAGGTGTAACTTATTTTGTGTTGGGTATTCCAAATCCTAGGGTCCTAGAACTGATAGTTAAATAAATATCTGGGTACATGAATCCATGTTAATTGTGGAGGCATATAGAGCTAGGGGTGTAAATGAGCTGAGCCGAGCCGAGTAGTGGTGTGCTTGAGTTTGACTCGATATAAAATGAGCCGAGCCGGGCTTTAATGTAAACGAGCTAAACTTTAATATAAACGAGCCAAACCGAACTTATCTAAAATTTATATCGTTTGGGCTTGGTTCGAGCCGAGCTTTAGCCGAGCTTGAGCCTAGCGAATGTTTCTGTGCTCACTTATATAAGATCAAAAACAAATTTAAACACTATATAAGTTCAATGTGACCTCAATAATATTTACGAGCCGAGCCGAACCAAACATTTTTTCGAGTTTGAACATATCGAATTCGACTTTCGAGCCGAGCCGAGCATAATACTCCTTTGCTCAAGCTCTGTTCGTTGTTCAACAAGCTTATCTATTTCGAGCCGAATATTTTTTCGAGCACAAAATTAACGAGCACGAGCACGAGTCGAGTCGAGCCAAACGCAAAAAGCTCACGAGCAGGCTTGACTCATTTACACCCCTATATAGAGCGAAGAAGACACATAAGTTGGTGGAGCTTATGTGATTGTTGTAATTATAGTAGAAGGGCTTATATGAAGACGAGGCAAGCCTATAGTCTGATGAATGTAAAATCTATATAATATAATATGAATGATTTTAAAATGTGGCATAATGGCTTGAAAATAATTCTGTGAATGATAAATGATACTATGAAATATTTTCAAGATTGTTATGCAATAAAATGACAATTATACATGTGTAATTTTTTTTATCATATTGTTTAGAGAAGAAACTCTACCGAATTTTCTCTAAAATCTTCACCTAGGATGTTTTATTTGCATGAGCCAAATAATATATATCTTACATGCATTATGATGTTGTCCGACTATTAGATATCCATGGGCTTTGTCTTTTGACATGTTAAGTGGTTAGGAATTTTTTATGTCAGTTTTATATTTTAATACGTTATGAATTAATATTATGAAATTCATAAGTTCTATCTGGTTAGCTCTTTAGTCCGAATCAGGGTATTATACAAACACTCATATATGTCTACTACTAAGTAAAAAATATTAACTATATTTGCTTGATTGATACTTATAAGTATCGTGTGAGTTTTTCTTACTCGTATAAAACCCAATTCATTTACTTGTCATGTTTCATAATGCATGTATATAAATATTATATTATTTATAAAATATAAAATACATAAATAAAAATTTAAAATTTTAAGAAACTTTAAATTTATTTATAGAAATATTAATATTTTAATAATATAGATAATATATTATTCAACATATAATTTTTTTTTCAAAAATATCTTTTATTTTCAATTTTTTTAAAATATTATTATTATATCTATTAATTCTATTTTAGAACCAAACTAAACGAATTGAACTTACCCAACCAAGTCATAATATGTATTTTCAACGTTAATGATTTAACTAACCTAACTATTCCTAAAAAAACATCGCTAAAAATGTGTTTGGGAGTCAAATATGTAATTGAAATGTGATTTGTCTCAGTTGTGTCAAATAGGAAACTTGGAGTATAAAATATGTAAAAAGCTCCTATTGCCTTATACTTAACCACGACACAATAACATGTGAAAACTAATTAATTATTTGAAGTGTGGTCCTTTCTTGTCGTCTAAAATTTATATAAAATCAGAATATCCATGAGCCCACCTTGAGGGTCTCACCGTATAATTTGAGCCCTACTGGTTATTGAAGAAAAGAAACCACATTTAAAAATCACAAAATCCCTTTATTTAGGTCACCAATTGCACTATGATTCTTTCCTAGAGAGCTGATCATGTCCTTAACCATTGGCTTTGTTGAAAGCAAGGACAAGGTGATCACCACCAACCCCACCAGCCATCACATGCAATAATTTTCCAACATTATCTTGTGTGATGACAGAGTTGATTCCACAAGACGTCCAATTGGGGATGGTCGAAGTCTTTTCCATTTACTCTAATTCTGTTTGATGTAGCTTTCATTGAATGTTACCTTGACCCTTTTGCAGAACTTGTTCTTCTTATCTCAATATTCTGCAAAAAAGCTTTTGTTTTTTCCATGGCCTTGACAGTTTTACCAATTAAAAGGAGCCAAGCTATCCCACTCTTATCCTTCAACGCGGAGTTGCTTGCCAGTGGCAATCACCTCATTAGCCTCTAGCCATCTTTTAATGAGCTTTGTTGATGAACTCTGCTCAAGACATTTCAAAGAAAGGGACATAACCCAGAAAAATGGCTTTTAACATATGTCTAGCTTGGGATTCAAGAAAGGAGATCTTGCAATCTTGATGATGAAGCTGCCATTTGAAAAATTAAAGGGCAAAACAAAGAGCATGATTAAGATTTTAGTAATCAACACAATATTCTTTTGGCATTAGATGCACTCGCAACAACAATTGCTATGACATGAAATCTTCGTGCAGAAAGCAGTAATTAGTGATGTTAAAGGAAAATTAACAAAAGCTTGTCAAAGTGCCAGAACTTTTTTATGCTTGAATAGATCATCTATTAATTACTCTACTGTTAGCTGAGCTCTTCTTCTCCGATTCACCCTGGAATTATCCTTGTCTACGTCCATGGTTTCATTTTCCCCCCAAACCCAACTAACAAATTGCATATATTAAAAAGTTACTCAGTTACATATGTCCCTGAATAAAGATTACCCAGGCCATAAGATGTCAAGTGGGCCGAACGGCCCACTAAAAATTAGCTAAAAAGACCGGGTATGGTCAATGTTAGAGCCTAGCCTGGCCCATCCCGGTTTATTATTATTAATATATTATATTATTATTATTATTATTATTATTATTATTATTATTATTATTATTATTACATTCACCCGATGAGCACTCAGTAAACGGGGATGCTGTTCGCACGAAAAATAAATTCACACAAGGGTTTGGTGCTCTTATCTATAAAATAAATCAAGTATAGAAAAAAAATAAAATGAAGTGAGATACAAGTAATTTTTTACATCATTTCATATAGCCCAATGTAAAGCCACAAGTCAATCCACGGTGGGTTTATACCCACAATATACTATTTAAATGTTTTCATCAACAAAATATAAATAAAGTGGATTTTTATGTAGCGTTAAATGCATGCCCAGAATTGAAAACTCTGAATCGGCTTCTTGGTCTTCAAACCGGAAAATCAACCATTCCAATGCGTCTGTATGCCCAAAATCAATTTAGTGCTGAGTTTCACGCGAATCAGAGCATGAGAAGTCTATTAAATAAATTTGGGAAATTAATTGGACCGAATGGCACCCAGTTGCGTAAACCAGAATGGTTCAGGCTTGTGGATATGCTCGGGTATAATTGGGTCTCAAATCGGGTTGCAGCTCCGTCAGGTAGCGGATCATGGAGAACTACAGTCGAACAGACAGGCCCAAATCAACAGATTGGTGGACACGGCATGGCCAATAAGGCGTGACCGTGGATAGCCGAATCTAGAGTAGGTTAGTGGTAGGGCTATTAATTGAGTAAGTCAGTTCATGAACATTTACTGTTTGATTTGATTCAACTCAGAAATTTAAATGCAAAAGCTCAAATTCCATAAGTCGAGTTTAAATAAAAAATTGTACAACTCTACTCGACTCGATTCGATTATAATTTAAACTCGACCCAAGTTCAACTCAAACTCGACTCGATGTTATAATATATAGTGTCATATTTGATACATTAATATATACCAAATTTAATAAATTAATTTTAGTATCAATTGCGATAAATTTTTTATTGTATTTGCAAGATCATCATAATGACAACTTTATCTATTTATCATCACACAAAAGGCCTAATAGCTAGATAGTTGTAGTTAGTGACATAAAATAGGTCATTAGCTGGAATATCCGTTAAGTAAATGATATAATGATCTTGTTTTCTTTATCTTAGGTGGATAGCCCCACATTGTTTAATTAATTATACTTCATCTTTTTCTATTTTCTATAAATGGTTCTACTCCAAATAAAATAACCCAATTTAGGAACTAATTTTAAACTTGATTCAAGCCCTAATTAAATAAAGTTGGTTTTATGCTCTTAAAAGTTTAATAATTTTAAGCATATTCGAACTTGAATCAAACTTAGACAACGTTAAAATTATTCGAGTCCATCTCAAATATCTATGCTCAAAACTTACTCAGATCTAGAATCAAGCTCGTCCGATCCTCAAATTTTCCAGTGTCTAGCTCGACTCTCTCTCTCTCTTTCTCATTTAGCACACCCTTCGCTGGTGGACTTAGACGGGCAAACGAACAGGTAGGTGGTCAGGAGGGCTCAAACACGTACTGAATAAACGGACCCAACAGACCCGTATGCATGGGCACGCCGCAAGGATAAGGTGACGATGATGGCATCTGCGGACGGTCAACTGCTGGTACTCCAGTGGCCAGAGGTGGCACCAGACAGTAGTGGTTTATCCAGAAAAATTCTCGGCGATAAGGGTATCCCTAGGACTTTCAAGGCTTTGCTCAGCAACGACAATAGCAGATTGGGGTGAGCTTGGTCAGACATCTCGGTGTGTACTGTTGGGCCCTTCGGGCCCCAAAAGTGACTTGCAACAGGTTTATGGGCCTCTCTTAATCCAAAAGCTAGCTTAAGAATTAAGGCTTTCCCATTAGCCTATATACAAGTCACCGGTTGCCTCCAAATGGGATGTGGGATTAACCCAACAATTCTCCCCTTCACACATTACAACACCCGAATCATCTCCCCCTCACCACATGCGGAGGCAACATGTCTTGGTGAGGT
>JAVDBV010052792.1:0-12927 GCA_032619315.1 Piper longum
GCGAACGGTTCGATCGCCGGTGACACTTCCGGGTCGGTTCGCGGGTGAACCGAAGCGGGGTGTTACAGCAATCGTCGCCGATGGCGGAATCGGCGACGTGATCGTGGTGTGGTCTCCACGCTAGACGCGGCGATCCCGCGTCGTGACAGCTGGACGCGACTACCCATAACACGTCCTAATGCGATATTTAGCCTAAAACTATTTCTACGATCAAACTACGTAATAATAAAAAAAAAATTGTACTGCATACTCTTATATTTTCTGATAACTCATTCTTTTTTGTTGTATTCATGACATTATCATCATATACTCGGGTACGCATGACCCCTCATACCATGTAAATTGAACCATACCGTGTAACCGTCTAAATGGTTAAGTGAATTATACCGATTACCCAATTACCCGGTTAAAAGTATTACGGTGAAAGGGTGCTTCCACGTACCCTAGCCGTCATTTTATATCATTATAAAAAGGGGTAAACTGGGGGGGGGGTGGGATGTCATCCTCATTTCTTCCTTCAGATTGGCGTCTTCCTCCTTGTTCGGGTAATTTTTTTCCCCCTTCTTCTTCTTAATTTCCATGCATTGCATATGTTAAATTGAAAATAAAAATTGATAAAAAAAATGAGATTTAAAGTCTTAAATCAATAAGAAACAACTAAATCTCAAATCGATGAGAAAGAAAAGAATTAAACTAAAAATATAAACTTTAAGTCGTTCATGGCTGACAAGGCAGAAGTTTGAGACAAAATTGTTGACATGAATAGTAGTGACGACTGTGGGTTAAGAAATATGGCCAGCCGAGGCAGCGATTGGGTTGCAATCTGGTCGGGAAAGGTCCCTCAAGGGTCAAGGGTTCCCGGACGACCATATGACCGGAGCGGCAGAGCTCAGCGGCGGGGGAATCGGCGTTGCAATGGCCAGCGACGAAAACGGGCAAAACTGCTGTAATGGACCAATTTCAGCGTCGCCTTGGCCAGAAAGTGGCCGGGGATGAACCTTGGAAGCATGGTGGAGCTGGTCGGTGGCGGTCGACAACGAACGACATCGGTTGACGGCGGCCGGAGGCGAACGATGCGCTGTCGCCATTGTGATCAAAGTAATGACTTCAGGGGGGGTATATCATGATAGTAGTAGCCAAATGTCATGGTTGGAATCAAAGATGGTGTGGAGATGAGTCGATTCACGGTGGTATATTGGCCGGTGGTGGTCGGAAGACGACGAACAGTGTGTCAGAAAATACCCAATTACAGCTCTGTTTTGGAGAAAGTTGGGGAAGAAGAAGATGGCAGTTTCATAAATATGGGTTGACTCGACACTGGTTCGAGTTAAAAAATAATATCAACTCAAAATAAATATTTAAAAATAATTAAGTTAATGAGATACGAGTTAAGTGGCTAAAATAATAATTTAATAAATTATTATACGGAATTATGATATTAATAAAATTATGGTAATTATAAACTGTTAATAATTAATCGGCTTGTTACAAACAGTTAAATTAAATCGAGGGGTTAATAGATTATAATCGTATAATAATTGAACCTTTATTAAATTAAATAAATTAAGATAATAGTGTTAAGAATATCCTTAAATTAGGATAATACAAATTAGTTAAAGAATAAACCAAAAATAGTAATTTAATTCCTGGTTGTAAATTAATAATTATTTTATTAATTGTCAAGGGAGAACTATGATTTAGATAATTAACTTATAATTTGATGAATGACTTAAATGATTATGTCATATGAATAATTTATTATATCACTAGAATAGTTGAAAATTAAATATTTAATATGGCATATTATATATTGACTAAATTTAATAGTTATATTAGTCATGTAGTGCATGCATTTTCTATGCAAATAAAATTATACTTATGTATAATTTTATATTTTCATTCAGATAGGATCGTGGTCGTAATGCGATATTATCTACAAACCAGGTCCGTATAATTATCGAAATGTTGTATATTCCCTTCTGGCAGCCCCGGTCGGCCTGAGCCCAGATTCGACCACCATGCACCGTGTGCAACCGAGGTCAAGGAATTGACTCAGTTCGACGCGGGGCCGAAATGTTTTTTTTAAATAATAATAAATGGAGTGTAGCGGAGTGCCTTCCCACATATTAATTAATGGAGTGTAGTGGAATGCCTCCCCACATAATAATTAATGGAGTGTAGCGGAGCACCTCCCTGCATGATAATAAATGAGTGTAGCGGAGTGCCTCACCGCATAATAATTAATGGAGTGTAGCGGAGTGCGTCCCTGCATAGTAATAAATGGAGTGTAGCAGAGCGCCTCCCCGCATGATAATAAATAGAGTGTAGCGGAGTGCCTCCCTGCATGATAATAAATGGAGTGTAGCGGAGTGCCTCCCCGCATAATAATTAATAGAGTGTAGCGGAGTGCCTCTCCGCATGATAATAAATGGAGTTTAGTGGAATGCCTCCCCGCATAATAATAAATGGAGTGTAGCGGAATGCCTCCCCGCATAATAATAATAGGAGTATAGCGGAATGCCTCCTCGCATAATAATAATAGTAGGAGTGTAGCGGAGTGCCTCCCCGGATAATAAAAAGACTTTAGAATAGGGAGTATATTTGACTTGTTTTCCTTAATTATACGGCTTAGTGGTTTTATCACTAACGCGGAATTGCCTCCACAGGTTTGCAGGTACTGGCATAGATTTAGAGCGGGGTTGGTAGATCTTTTACCAACTAAGATTCAGAGAAAATGATAATGCATTGGACTTCATTTTTATTTATTTGAGTTATAAGTGTGGCTATGGGAAACGGTCTAAGACTGTGGGACAATTATTATTATGTCTTATTTAAAACATAGTTTACTTTGAATGAGTCATACTTGTGGTTTGATTTTTAAGTAACACCCGGCCAGCTAGGCCTACACTATTGTGAAAAATGGCGGGTCATTACATGTACGATCAAACTACATAATAATAATAAAAAAACTGTACTACATACTCTTATATATTCTGATAACTCATTCTTTTCTGTTGTTCATGACGTTATCATCATATACTTGGGTACGCATGACCCTTCATAGCTCATGCACGCGACCGACATCGGCTCGGTACACGTGTTCTGAAACATACTCGACTCGAAAATGACGGTCGAACCGACCGGTTCTGAATATAAAACCCTAACTCGAATCGTGGGTTTTACACTATGTCATACTCTAAGATTTTGTTGCTCAATGAGCTAATTAAAAGTTATAAATAAAAACTATAAAAATTATGGTTGGACTCACACGTAAGTTTTGGCACCAATTAAATGTTACTTAGGTTGTTAGTTTAATCAATTTTCTGGAGTATGGAGGAATGAAGGTTGAAATCCTAGTTCCTTGACTCCAAATGTAAAATTTAAAACCCTAGTCAAATGATTATGAAATTACATGAAATTTCTCCCAAATATCAGGTTGTGTCCTTGTAACACCATACTAAAAGTTATGAGCCTTTGGCTCTCTAGAACCCGCGTTATGATCTTCCCAAACCCATTAGGTCCAACCAGCTTCAAAAAAGACCCAGCTAATGCTTTTCCTTCCCGAATCTACTCAGGCCCAACTCCATAGAATTTGGACTTGATATTTTATAAGACACAAGCCCACTACATTGGCTAACTATGCCCATTAAACCAAGCTCATTTAAGTCTCCAAACCCATGAACAAAACTTAACAAAGTTGGTGTATAACTTAAGAACACTATTCCCAACACCTTAGCCCAACCTTAGTGGGCCTTGTTATTGGTCACGGGTCCATTTGTTGGTCACCGGTCCAAGTCCTGCCAAATCCACAACTGCTCCACTGCCCATAGTTGATCGAGATTGTGACCAAACCCAAACCTTTGACTAAGTCCTTATACCTGCCTGCAACCCAAATTCAAGTTGGCACATGCTACACCATGTGCAGCCAAGTGCACCCAGCAATTTTCAAAGCCCGCATATGCCACCTGATCTATCCCTTATTTATTCAACCCTAAACCAACTCAAAGCTTTCTAGTTCAGTTAATTATCACTCCGAAAATAATTTAAAGGCCTTTTAGACCTAGACAAAACTTGTGACCTAGTAAGTTTTAGATGTTCTAGACGCACTAGTGGGGTTATTTAAAGATTTAAAAATAAGAAAGGGACGAACGAGGGTATTAAAATCGAAGTTAACAAATGTGGATAAATTTAAAGTACGACAAATTTTACTATTTTGTTTAAAGTATAAAAATCAAGACAAATAATAAATTTGTGGTTATTAAACTATGTAGACTAATTAAGGATTTGAGTTGAATTCTAAAGATTCACGTAAAAATTTTAAAATATTTTTTCGTTCGCGGCACTTTATTTTATTTTTATTTTTCCTCTTACACTTTTTTTGTACGACAGGTCCCACCAAATCCTTTAACCCGATATGGAGTGAAACATGAGTGAGAAATCATGCTCCCAAACACAATCAAAGAAAATAAATAATAAATAGTTAAAAATCATATAATATAACACATAGCGCTCGCAAGTCGTAGGCGACTAGTTTTATTTTTAAATGTCAAATACGCACATCTTTTTGGTGTACGTGACCCTTGGCAAAAAGGGCGTGGCGATTAATAATACGGTATAAATAAATCAGATTCAAAGCCGATAAACTGACAGGCTAACCCGAGTATTAAACTAACCTATACCTCTAGATTAAATCTGATCCCTTCAATTCTGGTAACATGTAAAGCCCTCGAAAATCGCGGACAGCCGTCCGATCAGCGAGGCCAGCACAAACCGTAATTTGCGAGTCGGACGGGACCGTCTCCAATAAAAGCCAGTTGTCTACGACGCGTCGACACTTTTCGTTGTTTGCATTGGACGACCAATCGGTTGGGTCTGGCCTGCGTGAGAGGTGAAATTCTTGTCCCGCATTGTCTACCTTGTTCTTGATTCCCGCTTTTGTTAATTTTGTTTGTTGTTTGTATTTTACGTTTTTGGGTTGTGATTTTCCTCTTAAAGGTTCTGTTTGGGGGTAATATTTGGGGTTGCCTTGCTTATGGTGGTGGGGATTCTGGAATTGTGGTTTGTATTTTTTGTTTTGTTTGCAATCATAGTATAGTATGATGATATTGTGTAACTTTTTTTTTGTATATATCTGAGTGCTTCGGGGGCTTCTTTTTGCGTGATTATTATGTAAATATTCGGTTATGGTTTTGTTAATGTTCTTGTGCAGTTTTTTTTTAGTGTTGTCCTATTTTGCAGTCCGAGTGCGTAGGGCCTACCTAGTCATTATGTAATTCAACAATTTTGTTAAGCGTATTGCAGAATAGGCGATTTTGGGCATTATTTAATTAATGTGCTTCATGAATTGGCAAAATTTTGTGCTTGCTGATTTATTTTAGGTTGTGGATTGGGGTGGGTCTTCTCTCACTCTCTTTTCTCTGGACCTTTGTGCTAAGATTGCTTTGGCTTATTATGTAGAGTGTATCTTTTTTTTCTTCTCTGGATGTTTAGGGGTCTTTTGCTTCTTGTTTTCAAGTAGCGTGAATATTGTTTTTGTGATTTCCTGATGCTTAGTTTTGCTAAGCTATTATTCCAAGATATTTGTCTTCATAAAAAAAAAAGGAAGAAATTCGCAATTCCTTATGCTTTTCCCATTTGAAATTCAATTGACTGAAAACCCATCTTACCTGGATCTTTGATTTGATTTACAGTATTTTTGTTGTTGTATGCGTGGGAATGGCCCTACTAAATATTTGGGAGATCATATTTGATTTTACTCGCTAATTGTGCAGATGGCTCGTACTAAGCAAACTGCGCGCAAATCCACTGGTGGGAAGGCTCCCAGGAAGCAGCTTGCAACAAAGGTTTTTTTGGCCTGTCATGGTTTTAGTTATCCTTCCATTACTCTGCTATCTTAAATTTGTAGAGCTAGCTAACATCCTCCTCTTCTATGTAGGCTGCCCGCAAGTCTGCACCGACAACTGGAGGTGTGAAGAAACCTCATCGTTACCGCCCTGGAACGGTTGCCTTGCGGTATGTTTGCATTTTTATCATATTGTTTGTTATGCTTAGCAGATAGGAGCGAGGTTATGAAAATGCAACGATGGTTTCAATAATCCATTCTTGGTAACTGCAGTGAAATTCGCAAGTATCAGAAGAGTACTGAGCTTCTCATCAGGAAGTTGCCATTCCAGCGGCTTGTGAGGGAAATCGCTCAGGATTTCAAGGTGACAAGCCCGAATGATTCAGCCTTGTTTGTTATTTTTCCAACACTTCCAAGATGTAAAACTTTTTTGCGTATCTGTGCTTGCAGACTGATCTGCGTTTCCAGAGCCATGCTGTTCTTGCCCTTCAGGAGGCGGCTGAGGCTTACTTAGTTGGTCTCTTTGAGGACACCAACCTGTGCGCCATTCATGCGAAACGGGTTACAATCATGCCGAAGGACATTCAACTGGCTCGGAGGATTCGGGGGGAGAGGGCTTGAGGCTTTTTTAGCCTTTCATGTTAGGTGTATGCCATATATAGATTTAGCTAGTAGTAGAACTTATAGTTGTGTTGCCCGGAAGAACTACTTGTCATGGCAAACATTCTGTGTGCTTGTTCACATGTTGCTTTTCACTTTTGGGATTTGCTTCTACGTGAAAGACAAATTTGTGCTGTTCCTACGGTTGTCTTGTTTCTTTGGCTGATTTCTATTTTCATTCATCTAACGCAATTGCTGGAAATGCTACTTGCCTCTTCAGTTTATCAGGTTATTTTTGGCTAGATCAATTAATAAAAATACATGTTTGATTTTGTGTGTCTAAGTTTTCACTGTAAGCCGTGCATGTTCATGGTAAAAATACCTGTTTGATTTTGGGATAAAATGTTTGGAAATCTGATCTTTTTTTTCTCTTCTTTCTCACATCTATTTTCTCTTCTGCCAAAGGAGAAAGAAAATTTTCTTTGTAATAAATTTTAATCCTGATCTCTCCCAATAATTCCCCCCTTACCCAAAAAGATATCCCAAGCACAATAATATGAATCAAGTTTAATATGGGCAAATTGGCTTCTATGATTCATAACTGTACTTGCATTTTATGTAAACGCCAAAGACATTTCAATTGATGCATGAAAATGTGAATGTTCAATTTGTTAACCAAATTGCTCTCGCTGTGTATAAACCAGTCTAGCATGCAAACGATTATCCCCAACTAGCCAATGCCATGTCAAATGACGATCCAGAACTCCCTTTCATAGACAAACAAAATAGTGACCATTCATCACTTCCGATCTAGAGATGGTCCGCAAACTCACCGTTGCAACTCTACAGAAAATTGATTAAATACCAATGGTGGATTGTAGGTAAATGTTCATTACTGCAACAGTATTATATACAAAATGTCCCTATGAACATGGAATTATCACAAAACTTTACACTTAATTACTCGTACAATCTCAGAAATTGGAAACATCATGACTCATCAGGATTTGGTTCAAGGATTACTGGAATTTTCTCTTTATGATCACCACGTAGTACCTCCACAGTGACCTGGAAACCCAATCGTTAGTTCAGTCAGAAGGTCTTGTTTCAAATCTGGCGGATTTCTTTTTATTCACTTTCTATGGTATAATGGGAGAACAAAAATCCTCCGTAATTCCTATCAGAATCAACTCGTATATTTAAAACTGCATCACATTTTTCCCATCTATGTGTTTCACAAGATCTGGATCTGTTAATATAAGTTTGTATAGATCAATGAAATTTTATAACAGGAGCCCTTGAAAAATAATAATAATGTGTATGAAAAAAAATAAGCAAGCACCAGAGTTCGCTTACCGTATTCCCTACTTTGCATTGGTCAAGAATTTTATATAGATCACTTCCATTGTTGACCTTCTTTCCATTCACAGATGTAATGATGTCACCCAGGACAAGTCGTCCATAGGAATCTCTTTTTGTTGATAGTAAAGCCCTGAAAGATCAGAAATACGTAATTAATTTAGGTCAAAAGATATCTCAGAAAGTAGCAAAATATAATTGAAGGAAAGCATAGTGATTTTACAAGACACCCATAGTTGATCAAATACTTCTCAGCATAAGCAAACAAGTTAAATTAACTTGAGAGGCATGCTTAGGGAACTTGATAAGACACCACAGTTGTTTGACCAAATTTTTCTCAGCTTAGCTGCTAGTTGCAAAATATGTATTGGCAGATAAAGAGTATTCCTAACTTCTTCTAAAAAGGGTTCGAGGTTTTGGATGCTAATCAAGGATCCATGTGAATTAAAATGGTAAAGTTTTTACTCATTAAGTGGCTTATCAAGGTCAAAGCAAGTTTTTGGGTCTTAAATTTCATTAATTTTTTAATCCAACAAAGTGGTTAACTAATGCCTGACAAATATTTGTATAAACCGGAATATAAAGTTCATATAGCTTTTCCAGCTGGAACACTGACAGGAGCATCTAGAACAAGCACTCCACTGACACCAAGTTGCTCTACAGATTGATCAGGCGCGAATTTTATACCCAAAATTGGTCTTGTAACTTTTCCAAATTTAACGAGTTGATAAACTATTCCACTGACCTGTTTCACCAAAATCAAAAGCACATTTAATCTCAACATAGCAAACTCTATTTTTACTCCACTTCGAAAGAACAGATGCACCAAGTGATAACGTACTGTGTCTACAGGAATTGAGAACCCAACCCCAGAAGATGCACCAGATGGAGAGTAAATGGCCGTATTTATCCCAATCAAGTTTCCAGAACTGTCCAGCAATGGGCCCCCACTATTTCCAGGGTTTATAGCTGCGTCAGTTTGTATAACATCTTGTATTGATCTTCCAGTAGCAGCCGAACTGATTTCTCTTCGCAATCCACTGGATAATACAAATATTATGAACACACTAACTGATAGATAATTGAGTTCCTATATGATCAAGATTTAGGGGGAAAATGAATTAGAAGTATTGCACAATACCTAATCACACTGTGGTAAGCGTGTGGTCAAGGCCAAACTGAAGATTTTTATTATAAAAGAACAAGTGAGTTATCAGTAAACAAATACAATGTATAACGGCAATGAGACAGCTGATTCACAAGAAGTTTGTACAAAATGTACATAGAAATATCAATTCACGCACACATCATGATACATAACTATTGGAAAGTCAATGAGCAAATCAATGTAAGGTACTCGCCTCTATAAAGGCCACTTTGGTAGTGGAATCACAAAATTATTTGCGTCAATCTCTTCCATATTCAAATAAGTTGGTTATCATAGATCCAATCATTGATTACACAATGAAAGCATTCTTCAACATTAGGCCAAATAAGGTTTTTGTTTCCTTAAGGATTATATAACATGAAAATAATAAATGAGTAAATAAAAAACCTGGACCAAAGTTGATCACAAGTCATATTTTCATCATAGAGGACAAAATCAAAGCCACAACCCACCTTCTCCTGTCTTCTTCTTTCATAGTCAATGATGCATCCAATACAAAAGATGATATCTCAATTTATAGAGATAAGGGGATAGAATTAGTTCCCAAAATATCTCAACCAATGAGTATACTTGGGATACATTACTTAACCATGGAAACTAAGACCAAAACTTCACTTTAGGTTAGTTATTATCCTTGAATTGATTTTATTGGGATTTGGTAAAGATCACACCCCTTATAGGCATAAACCTTAAAAAAAAATAAAGGCCATCACTCACTCACACATAATAGGGTAAAGACGCATCACCAAATTATGGGCGAACCTCCCACTCGGACATGAAATATGGGTGATGGTCATAATTAAAGAGAAGATATTCATACGAGAATTAGGTTGCACAGCTGCAAGAACACTATAAATAGGAAGCTTAAAGCTATGTACATGTTTGGGATACATGGTAGCTTATATGCACTTGTTGTGCCCTAAACTATTATTGAAGACCACATATTCCTCAAATCATTTTGCTTCCATCTTCGTACCCACATTATGCAGTCAGAGGGACTTTATCATCGTCATGACTTAGACACCTCAAGCACATCCAATGTGAACGCATCTTGGCTACCCAGCAGAACAAAGATAGAGCAAAAGTCAACACCCAAAATGAAACAATAAAAAAAGAAGATGCAGTGACTATAGACATACCGGACGGCGAGGGCGATTAGAGGAGGGATTGAGGGATGATGGGTTGGGAGTGGGACGAGGAGAGGAGGAGAGGAGGAAGGAGGTTGTGAGCGCCGCCATTGCTATTGGCCACTGCCTTAGCAGAGGAGGAAGGAGGAGAAGCTCGTCGACTCCAAAAGAAAAGGAAGGGCAGGCTGTCGGTCCCCTTGTAGTCCCAAAGGGCCCTTCCTCAATCATCTCCACCACAGTTTTATAATTAAAAACATGGTTTAGGGTTTAGATCTCGATTCCTTTATTTGTTCTTAAGATTTTTTTTTAGCGGAAAAATAATATAAGAAGGTATTCTTCGTTCGATGTTTCATTTTATCTCTATTCAAGATTCCTTTATCTGCCCTTGTATGGAGGATCATATTCAATCTTTATCGGGAGTTACATACGCAACTTGAATAACATACAAATAATATATTAATAAAAAAATAAAATAGTAAGTCCCCTTCTATTTGGAATGCCAGTAAGTCAAAGTTCCGTTCAGGTTTTGCAAGGCTTAAACTTGTACCGATATCAAAATATTCGAACCCTAAAAAAGATATTAATATTATTGAACTCTAGATCTGAATTACTTCGGTAGGGGTGAGCATTCAGGTTCAAAATTAAACCGAATTAATTAAATTATATTATGTGTTCGGATTTCATAACTAAACGCAAATTGAATTACTCTTAAAGCCAAACCAAAATATTTTGATTAATTCAATTTGGTAACATGCAGTAACGACAGTCTAAAGTATTATTTTTGTTATTATAATATACTAATTTTCGAAAATTTTATATAATAAAATGGTCTAAAATAAATTTTAAATATTAAAATTTGAGGGGATATCTCATCACTACTAAATTTTTCAATAAGAAATTTTATGACAATCACTTTAACATTCGTCATAATATTGCTGACCAGAACTATATAACTTGTATGTGCTACATATCTAATTTGAACCTTTTAGTGGGTTCAACAAAAAAATATTTATTTAAGTATATTAAAAATAAAATCCATAAGTAAGAAGTTAATAAATTTGTATTTTTTTTATATGATTATGACCTATTTTTTAGATTCATTTAAAATGCACTAATTAATAGATATTTTAAATTTAATTTTGTTACATTTATTTTGATAATTAAGAAGAAGAGGTTAAAAATACGTGATTGAGTTGAAAAATTATAATTAACTTTATTATTTATTTTTCTATTTATCTATGTAGATTTTGAGTAGTAGGATTTATTAAATTACTCAAAATAAAAAGTGTAGCTCATTATTTTCAGCATAAGTGTTTTTAAATTGGCCCAAATAAAAAGTACAGTTCATTGTTTGGCAGATGAGTGCATCACAACTTAAAACAAGTGTTAGTCCACTATGCTCGTAGAACAAGTACACCACAAAACGAAAATGAGTGTTCTGATGATGGAGATCACACCAAGGCACTCTTATTGGAAAAAGGGGGAAAGAAGAGAGGTCTAAAAGTGAGAAGTTTTAAACTATTCGTAGTAGAATAAATTGCAAGAGAGATAAATTCCTAAAAAAATTGTGACATCCCTTAATTTAATCCAATATTTAGTATTTATTGGGAGAAAATATTGTTTATAAGTAAGAATGGACTATAAATATTTAATTTGGTTAATCATTTTAAAGAAATGACTTAGGCTTCTTAAGTTGCATAACAACCTGATCGTATTCTTGGGGAACGGGAATGGACTATATTCCTTTAACTCCGATTAAATGTTTTAAAGAAATAGCTTAGATTTATTACGTTGAAATTTGGGTCTGATCGTTACAATATTTGTGGTAGGTTCCAAACCATCTTAATGTTTTGGAAGTTGGTGAAGACAATTAATTTCGACAAAGTGGCTCCTTATGAAGTAAAAATTGGTGTACTTATAAGTTGAATAAGATGGAAGAGCAAGATCACGCCCCCGAATTTTGGGGAAACAAAAAACATTTCAACTTCTAGAATAATGCTTTTTGTTTAAAACTTTAAGTAGAAACTTATATGTTTAGTTTTGGTAAAAATGACAATAAACTACCCTTTAGAAAACGACATGAAAACACATTAATTGAATACTAAATTTCTAATAATTAGTCTTAGATGTTATATTGAAGGAGTTTTTTTTTTAAAAGTTTGTAGAATAAATGAAATGCAAAGATTAAATATAAGGATAAATATTACTTAACACCCTTTAACCAACCCAAAATATCACTTAGCTACCCTCACTTTCAAAATCATCACTTAACACCCCTCCTATCTAACTCCGTTAACTTTTCCTTAACTCTGTTAACTTTTTCTGTTATTTGATGACATGTCACGTGACATGATATTATCTGTCCGAACAAGATCGAGTTAAGTTTTTATTACATTTTTTTAAAATTTATTTTGTAATATTGAATTGAGTCAGGATCGAGTCAAATTTTTATTATAAAATTATTTTTTAAAAATAAAATAATTTTGTAATAAAAACCTGACTTGATTTTGTAATAAAATCAATTTTTTTGGTATTTTATGGTATTTTATTTTTAATTTTTTAAAAATCAATTTCATAATATTGACTCTAGCGGGAGTAAGTCAAGTTTTTATTTTATGGTATTTTATTTTTCAAATTATTTTTAATACTTATCTCGTGTCAGGAGAGAGTTAAGTTTTTATCATATCAAACCTACTTCCTTCGAAACGTACTTGTCCACCTCACCCCTTCTTCCCTATTTACCTGCCCCTCACCACCCGTTTTGCCCCCACCTCATGCCGGCGGTGGCGCGACAAAACAAGGGGGGGGGGGGGGGAAGGAAAGGTCGATTT
>JAVDBV010052797.1:0-13519 GCA_032619315.1 Piper longum
TCATATCTTCATCTTAAGACACCGAGATTGGATCCGTGTGAGTTAGGTTCGGGTTAGCCGACCTAACCAGGGCCTGTAACATGCCGGTTTGGTTCACGAGGGTGAACCGGATTTGGGGTGTTACAAGCACACCATTGCACTAGCTTCTACCAAGTTAGACCATAGCCAACAGAATGGCCAGGAACACAGTTCAGAGGTGAATCAAACCGCATACATAGGTATAACACTCAATTGGCCACAAGGGCACTAGCCCAATGCCTGCACTCGGCTAGTGCCTTTGCATCCACATTTAGAGTGGAAAAACCAAATTTCCCTAAAATTGCAAATGCAAGGTCATTGCAGGGGCACCTAGGGTTTGCATCCATAGGGCGGTTAGACGACTTGGGGTTTTTGTGCACCTAGGGCTCGCATCCTTAGGGCGGTTAGGCAACTTCTGGAACCATGTTGTAGCTCTTGTGAGGACATGGATCAACCATAAGGAGTTACAAACAAGCAAATCTAGGCGACTCAGTCCTAACATTGAATTCTGATTTGAGTCAACAAAAATAAAAAATAAGAGCTAGAATTGTGTATTGTCCATCCGAGCGGCGATGAGCGTTGCTAGTAGCTTTAGAGAGGGCTCTCATTTGGCATATGCCTGCCCTAACCAAGATCTTTGGGGACAGGGAGAGAGGGTGGGCATAGACTAGGACACACGACAAAAATGGCCTTACAAAACAACTCAATGTGGGTTAAGTTTGAACCGATACTAAAACCATTGGATGAACGGCCAGGCTTTTACATGATGAAACTTCCTATATCTCTTATTTACATCAAAACTAAGAGGTAATAATGTTTCTTGCCAATTCGATATAGGTTCTTGCATTACTATACTCAAACTTGTTCTTTTAGGCATTGAACAACACAAAATTGATTTCTACATTGTTTAACCCAAACCGCCTCCATCATGGTTGAGTTCATGGTCCCAAATATAATGTACATGCATCAAATAATCATATTAACATTTATTTATCATGAATACGCACAAAACAACATATGAATATGTACATGATGCATAAATTAATTATGTTAAAGTTGAATTAATAACATTTTCTTTGGTAGTTTTTTATTGAGTACCTTAGAAATCTTCCAAACACCCAAGATAATGAAGAAGCAACTTAGGAACAAGAGAGAGGAGGGCACCTCTTTACGATTTCAGAAAAGAACAGGGTCAATTCCCCCTCTTAATGTCTTTATACACTCCTCTAACTTCCCCCTTCCTTAAGTACCCTTCAAACCTCCTACTAAGACAAGATAAAACCCCTCCTGAATTCTAGCCTCTACCTAGGCCATAAAAGTCACCAAGGCTCGACCATTTAGCCAATTCAACCAGTTCTATCCTTGCCAGCTAATTGGATATCCTTTTACTTAAACAACCCTCTAGACTAGTAAAATTGTAAAATCAATATTGAACAAATAAACCAACATGGCAAGCAACATATTAATAGGGTTTGGTCTACTTCTGACCACATCCACTTGTTTATCTAGACAATTTCCTTGACCATTAACCATCCAGTTAAAATTATTTTGACTGATTATCCTTCTTCCACTTCTTCTACATAAGAATTATATCTTTCATCTCATACTAAGTATAATCAACCAATTACTTGAATTAATCTCTGTATTGGTGTTAATTAGTAAAATAACAAATGAATGATATTTTTAAATAAATTATATAAGTTGATATTTTAAAGTGAAGATATTAAAAATGTGAGTGTTGGATTTAACTGTGTAAGTGATACAAAATTGTAAACATTATTGGTTAACTATTAATTAAATTCTACCCTTGTTTTGTCGCTAATGGATTAATCAAATCACTGTTAATCTTTGAATAATATAAATATTATTTATGGTTTATTGCATATCGTTAATAAATTAAGTATATATATAATATTATAAGTAATTTATAAAATAAGGTTAGCATCCTTATCGAGCTTAAAATTAATATTATGTGATTAATATGCCAATCATGATAGAATTAATATTAAACGTTATTCAAATCATAACATGCTAAATTGTTGTTAAATATTGATATTAATTAAAAGTTTTTATTGTGATTTTCATCACTGAGACGATAATCTTGATATATTTCCTCATTTAAGTGATTTTCGTGTTGAACAAAAAAAATATTAATGTTAATAATTATATAGATGCTAATAAGTAGCAATTATTTATTGTCAGCTAGTGAATTGTGATTTAAATAGTTTATTTCAAATATCCAAGGCTGAACTTAAATTATTACGTCACATGAATCATTCATTATCCCGTTTGGAGTTTATAAACCAAATAATTAAATATATGCTAGTAAGTCAATATATTATTGTGTTTTATGAAATGATTAGTAAATATTTGGTTATAGTTATTTGATGGCGGGTTATAACTTAAATTAATTGGTAATAAGTTTTGGGTGGTTTAAGCTTTAATATGATTGTATATTTATAGATTGACAAATCAATTATTAATTAAATTTTATAAATTCATTGTTTTTCCCTAGCGTGTATATTATTTCATGTTGCATTCACGGCATTCATTTAGATCTTGTTGAGTAGGATCTAATCTAGTTTTTTTCCTAAGATTATAGCCCGCTTTTGCTGCTCACACATCGGTTCAGCTGTGTTGTGATTTGAGATCCGTATAACTACTTGAAATGTTGTATATTCCTTTTTGGCAGCCCTAGTTGGCTTGAGCCCAGATTCGATCACCACGCGCCAAGTGCAACGGGTCAAGGAATTGACTCATTCCAACACGGGTACCTTTAAAATTATTTAAAAGAAAAAATATCTACTCCCATGCTGAAAGGGGTGATAGGACACAATGGTGCAAGATGACTCATTATACACTTGTGATACCGAGAGGGTAAGACAATGTAAAATATTGGTAACTATAGGTTGTGGGTCACGTAGCGTGTGTGCACATACATAGGATTGCAGCTGGATGGGTCGGCCACCCCTCCCGACATAATTGAAGCTCATCATATGCTCATAATCACTAAAAGACTTGATAAATAATGATATTGAATATATTGACTTGTTTCATTTAATTATACGACTTAGTAGTTTTCTCACTAATGCGATTTTGTGATCGCAGGTGAGCAGCCACAAACTGATGGTTAAGGGTGTGGTTGGCGGTTCCCTTAGCAACTGAGGTTGGAAGAATTGATGAATAAAAATGGACGTCTTCTTTATGGTATTTGAGATATAATTATGACTATGGGAAACGATTTGAAGGCTGTGGAACTTGCTTTGGCATAGTTTGTTTACCTTATGCTATTATTGCATGTTATATTTAATGTAGCATGATTTATTTTATGGTTAATAAATTCTTAGAGATATTTGAATTTCATATATAATCATTTTCATTACATTATACCTCAAGCATAATTATTTTTCATATTATGATGCATGTGCTTGCATTTTTATTTTTATATCCTCTGTATTTTTGGGTAACCCCCGACCGATTAAGGCGGATCGTTACAGCACCTTTACCATTGGAATTGTCTTAGTCCTCAACAGTTTCTCCTTGTCTAGGACCTTCAAGGCCTTTCCAACATATGACATGTCTTCTCATATATCTAGATCTTTGTAATAAATTTTATGTGATGCATCTAGAACATATTTCTTGAACATAGACACATTGAATACATGATGTGCTGAAGTCAATATAGGTAGTAGTGCTAGCTGATATGTGACTTCTCCCACTCTTTTACGAAAATTTTAAATGGTCCTACATACCTTGGACTTAGTTAACCAAATTTTCCAAATTTCACCAGCCCGCTCTAATTGGTGATAATTTTAAGAAGACTGGTTCTCCCTCTTTGAATTTCAGTGATCTTCGTTTTTGGTCTACGTAGGACTTTTGTCTATCTTGAGCCTCTTTCATTCTCTTCTTAATTAGTTCAACCGGCTAAATAGTTTCTTACTACATCCTTGACCAAAAAGATGGTGATCGACAAGGCCTCCCATATAATGCTTCAAACCGTGTATACCTATCGTGGATTATTAGCTAATATTATAGGCAAACTCCACTAATGGTAAGTGGTCCTCCAAGCTTTCTTGCCAATCCAATACGCAATATTTCAACGACTCCTCTAGTACTTGAATCGTCCTCTTTAACGACTGTCAATTGAGGATGAAATATTGTACTAAACTTTAATTTGTTCCCATATCATCTTGAAATTCTTTTTCTAGTCTGAATGTAAACCTTGCATCTCTGTCTAATACGATAAATATAGGTGTACTATACAATCTTACTATACTGTCATATAGATTTTCATTAATTGTTGCACACTCATTGTTCCAAATAGCATCATTATTATTCTTTGTCTTGGGTAATCTGACCACAAAATCACATGTAAAGTTTTCCCATTTCCTTTGACACCCAATTTTACAATTGAACAGGGCACCACTTTTGGTCCGAAACCCAAACCCATAGATAAAACAACACTCGAAACAAGTTAATCACTAAGCATGAAACGAATAACAATTATTTAACATCACCTAAACAATTAATAAATCATTATATTACAGAAAAATATAAATTATTCCAACTATAGATAATTTGTCCATAAAAATATATATAATAATCAAATAATAAGTAGTGAAAATAATTTAACAAGTCTTAATTATGACTAATATAATAATCCAACTCTTATGAATCATAGCAAGTTCCACTCCAGTTCCAACAGACAAGCCTATTTGTCGAAAAGAATTACCATATATGATCATAAATGCTGCCCTTTCCCTCACTAGGAGATAATGTACACATATTCCCCGCCCAAACTCCGATGTCCCAAGTGTGTACTATGCTAAGTTGGTTCACAACTCTCTGAACCGAGGTTTTTGTGGTAAGAGCCTTACACCCTGGCTATATGTTCTAATCAATTAAGTAGTGCCCCTAACGTGTATACTTACACTAATACCAGAAACCCTACCTATCACTTGATTAATCAATGTTTGCCTATGTTAATTAAATATCATACAAGTTATACATACCTTTAATGTCTTAGCAATTCTCTCAAACTTGTTTGTGAACCATCTCCTAAAACTCCAATGTAAATATTTAAAAATATTTGATTAATGATATATAATGTTACGATATGGAATGCATGCACACACAAGCAAAACACTTTCACACCAATCAAACATGTTTTACAAATTATACATCATCAAACAAGTAATATAATATTTAGATATATACGAATATAACACTTATTAAGCAAAACTATTAAAATAAATCAATAAATGAACGTTTTCAGTGCCAATGCCGCGACTCTCACTCAGATCGCCATGACGTTACTGCCAAACCAAACTTTACCACTATGAGTGTCACAGCAGTGAACTTCTCTAGTTTCATCGCAGAGGCGCTGACCTTGCCAAAATTCCTACAAAATACCAATGCTACGGCGCTAAGCATCGTGGCTTTCAGTGCTATGGCGCTAGCTCCAATCCCATGAGAAACACAAAATAAATTCAAACTAAAATTTATTTAATTAGTACTTAATAACATGCAATCAATTTCTAAATATTCTAATAAGTTAATTACATCATATGACTTCCCATGATAAATTTTTATGCAATTAACCATCATATACAATTTTGTCATTAAAGCACAATTTAGCAAGATGATTTTTATATAATCTTCTACATGGATTAACTAGTATGATAAGTCAATTATGTACATGTAAAACTTCATGAAATCACGATACATCTATTTATCAATAAAAATTCACCATGAAAAACAAAAAAATGGAAGTATTAAAATAATTTAATTTAACAAGAGCTAAATCATTCATTTTCATGCAAACTCATGTCCAATGAGTTCAAAATCCGAGAACTAACAAAACCATACAATTTCATCCCCAAACACACAAAATATACGATTTCTCTTCCCAAGAAACAATTCAAATTCACAAAAAATTAATATAATCATGATGCTTACATGTCTTATATATGAATTCTATGAATTAAAATGAAATGATGAAGAAACTAGAGAAAAGAAGATGAACCAAATCAAACCCTAACCTCCTCTCCCCTCAACTTCAGAAAATTCACATAAAATTAATGTAACCACGATGCATATGTCTTATACATGAATTCTATAAAATTATGATGAAGTGAAGAAGAAACTAGAGGAAAGAAAACAAACCAAGCAAAACCCTAGCCACCTCTTTGCCCCTTCAACTTCATAATTTTTTTAGAGAGAGGTATTAGTTGGCTTTTAGAAAAGAAAGGATTGACCTCTCTCTCTTTGGACTTATGTATTAGTTTGACACAATTAAGTGGAGGTATTTTGGATATTCTACTTTATTTAATTAATGGAGTCTTAATAAGGTTTATATTTATCCACAAGGGATGCCTACTTCTTAATACCACCCTAACTAAGAATTCTAAATCTCCAAAACACCATTCCAAACCTTATTATTATTGGGTATTGGAAGACATCTGCTTTCAAGTTTTCCGGAAGCATACATCTCTTCCTTCAGCAAATTATAGTCAGTGGATCAACCTATATGTGAACCGTGTACTTTAGTTGAGCCTGTAAATCAGGAGATTTTCCTACTTTGTTTCCTCTCTATTGGGTTTCATGCACAGTTAATATACTTTGTGCACATTGGAGCCCGAACCTCTTCCGTTGACGCACATTTGAAGGCGAGATGTTTAGAGTTCTTTCACTGTTTAAGGCTGTTAATGTCGCATTGCCCAATTGATATTGTTGAGTTCGGGTTCATATTGTTGAGTAGGAGTCACATTAAAGTTTAAGTTCCTAGATTTCGTTTATAAGTTCATCGTATCAAACGGGATATCCTCTTGAATTATTCAAACATTTACTCAGAGTTAGCCTCCATAGCCCTAGTTATAAGGTCATCATAAGCAACGCAACCCTAAAAATAAATAAATTAATTAAAAAGAGAAGCAAATTTATGGCATTTAAGTTAAAAGGAAAATAAATATATAAATAAATAACTGAGGTTAATTTATGGCATCCAATCTAAAAAGAGAGATTGCAAATCCACAATTATACGGTTCCTTTGCCTGAAATCATATGAATGATTTTTATTAAATATACATGGTTGGAACCCACCTTCCGGCGTAGAGGTGTAAAAGACCAAACAGAGCCACAACAATAGAAACAATTGACAAAGGGTCCGGTGACAGACCAAGGCAAATATATCCTGCATAATAAAACCGACACAACTAATATTTTTGACTAAATAAATAAACTCTTTACTCTCCCCTCCCAATGCACATGTAACTCCAAAGCTACGAATATCACAATTACAGCCCATCAACAGCGTTTCTCAGATTGCCGCCAAACAGAGACATAAGACCCCCACCATGCACCCTTCCCTCAGGTACCACAAAGTTGAAGTTATTGGAAGGGGCATCCCCTCTGCTTCCTTCTTCACCATTTTCAGTAAACGATGTAGACTTCATTGACAGAGGAACAAGTACCTGAGGTGGTATGAGCTGTCTCATTGCAGTAGATTCAGACTCGAGGAATTCAGAAACAGCACTCATTCCAGATGAATAATCATTGTCCATGCTGCTACCCATGGTTGAAGCAGATACCACGCCGTGGAAGAGCCCTGGACTGATCATTCCACCTTTGTTCATCTTCTCTCTTTCCTTTGCAAGAGCCATGGTTGCATGAGCTGCACAAAGCCCACTCTTGCCTCTCGCAAACTTGTCGCAGATGCCACTACCCCAGTTGCATCTCTTTCCACCACCATGGGCCTTGCAAAAATCAGTGCTTCCTTGGGCACTCTTACCGCAATTCTCAACCTGGCATCTTTTCCCCCCACCGTGCCTCACACAAGAATCAGTCCGCCCTCGTGCACTCTTTGTGCAGCCTGGAATTGCACAGCGCTTTCCTCCACCATGGGCAACACAATAGTCAGTCCCACCATGTACACTCTTTGGGCAAACCCCACCACCATTGAAAAGGCAGCGCTTACCACCTCCGTGGCCTTTACATAGGGGAGTACTTCCCTCTGCACCTTTAGTACAACCAGCAAAAATGCACCTTTTTCCACCTCCATGTGCTTTGCAGTACATGGTGCTGCCCTGTGCTCCTTTTGTGCAGTCTGGGTACAGACAACGGCGGCCACCACCATGTGAAATACACAACCCTGCCTGCCCCTCGGCACTACGTGTGCACCCTTCTATCTTGCACCTCTTACCGCCGCCATGTTTTATACAGAGACCAGATTTGCCTCTTGAAGCCTTGGTGCAACCGCCAGAGAATCCACACCTTCTCCCACCACCATGGGCAATGCAATAGTCAGTCTTACCTTCAGCACTTTTTGTACAGCCCAGCTGTTGACACCTGCGTCCCCCACCATGGGCCTTACAGTAAGCAGTTCGGCTCTCAGCTCCCTTATTACAACCATTTTTCTGACACCGCTGTCCACCTCCATGAGCAATGCAAAGGCCAGATGCGCCTCTTGCACCCTTTGCACATCCATTAAACCTACATTTCTTGGGATGATGGCCCCCAGAATGAGATGCAGTCCGGGTGGCTGTCATGTGCGAAATGCTGCCAAAAGAACAATCCGTAGTGGCAGATGGCTCAGGACTAAAATGACGAGGAACAGGATTTACATCTGACAACATTTTAGTACTGACTCCCGGCCTCGGAGCTAGAAGAAGTGACGACATGTAGCCTCCTGAGATGCGCTTGGCTGAAGTTGAACCTTCATCAACCACTGGTATGGGCATTCCGTTCAAGCTAGAATGCATTTGGTCACAGGAATATGAACTCGAGTTTTGGTCTGGTGGTGTAAAAGCTGAACCCTCACCAGGGCCCTCTCCGTGATCAGGTGCACTATAGAGACCTAGCTTAAGAACTACACACTCATTATCACAGGCACGCTCTTCGCTGCATATATTGGAAGTTTTTCTCGTGTCTTCCATCACCTTGACAGTGTATGAACTATCCAAATATGTACTTGGCGTAGGCCCCAATCCAAGAAACAGCCTACAACTATCATCTGAGACCCTGGCCACGTGAGGTTCATTTGCACCATGGAATTTGCTAGTTTGACTAGGCTTGATCTTGCCAAATCCAAAACAATTCAAGTTTATTCCTGCATCAGCGTTGCTGTCAGCAGGATGTTGACATTTTGTAGGAACCAGTAGCTTTATAGAACTGAAATCCATTGCTAGATTTTGGGACTGCTGTTGAAAACTAGGAGAACTGCTGGGCAGAGCGGCAGGCTAAGCTTCAAAGTTGGGAGGAAAGGACAACAAAATCTTAAAAGAACCATTTATAGCCATATGCAAATCATAGCATCCGCCACTTACAAAGCCTGATGTATCAGACCTATCCATGTTGCTGAGAATTGTATTATTATCAGTACACGAAATTGGAATAATATCTGATTACGTTTCTGGGATAAAAGCCCTTTAGAAGGTCAGTGAAAACTGACAAACTAATATACACAGCAGAGCACCTCCTCCTCCCCGTCGTCCAGATAACCTCAAGCTTCATTAATTCCTATAAGCAAAGAACTTCTCCATCGAAAATCCAGAAACTGACCAGGAAATCAACCAAGCAACAGAATATTCCAATTCATATGTACGGAAAAAATGAAAGAAATCTTTTTTGATTCCTATTCTTAATGCACCGCATAGCTTGTAGACAGGCATACATCCAAAACAACAAAAAGAGGAATCACTAATAGTGAAACAAAATCATAAAATTAAGCAACCTTAAATGCATAGCAATATTTTTCAATACAAGCAAATCAAACTTTGCACGAAACAGGAATTCGATTAGCTTCTAGACAAGAAATTAACTAAAAAGAAGCAGCCAATGACTATTCAAAACAATAAAATTAAGCCTTTAAGCAAACCATGCTATGAGAGAAGAACATACTAATATTTATATTTACAAATTAGCCCTCGGTTGCATACAACTCCAGATATGAGATAGTGGCCACAACCAAGCTGATAAACTTCACACAAAACATGCATCAGATTAGCAACTAAGCACAGCTACTTCCAGATAAAACTATATAATATCAATAACCTTAACTCACCCATGTTCACAAACCAGAAAATGGCTCCTTGAAAAAAAAAATTATTGAAAATGTCTTGGGGCAATAGAATGTGGACTAAGTAGTCTACAAAGATCATAACTTATAATAATGAACATACCAGACACAAAAAAACAATTAAAACAAACAAAGAAAAAGGATAAACCACTGTGCATAAAAATAATTTTAACAATTAATAAAATCAAAGAAAATTAACTGTGAAATAAGAAATAACTAGATCAATGAAGCAACATATGATAAACGATGAAAAGAAAGTCCCCCATGAAACCCAAAAACATGAACTCGGACAGTTCACAGGCAAATTACAAAAATAAGGGAGTCAAATTAACCATTAACTTAAAGTAGTATAAGGGAAAATAAATAAATTCAGAAAGATCAAGCTAATAAAAATCTCAAGTTAATTGCAACTTAACGAACAGATGACTTCAAAACCATACCATCAAAAGTTGACCATAAATTTTTTTTTTAAAAAAAATCATTACCCATTTACCTAGAAGGCAGATTTCCTCCCAAAATAAAAAAGGGAAATTAAATATTTCATAGGTGTGAAGCAAAAGAAAACCAATGACAATGATCAGGTTGACACCCACGCTAATATGTTACAAATTGAAAAAATTTTAGTTAGATTATCTTTTTTTAGCGATGAAGGTAATTAATTAAAGGGACAAACAATTGACAGCAAGAGCAACACACATAAAAAAATAGAACGCAGAATAAACTTCGAGGTCAAAATCGAGTTATTTTTTTCTTGAAAGAAAATCAAAACAGAGTGAATCAGCTTTAAGTAGAAGAAAGGTCGAAATTGAGGAAGTGTGGCTAGTTGAATATAAATTATGCCACAAATAAGCAGACAGAGAACATTTATGTTACTTGAGCAAACGAAGAGAATAAGTCGATGGAGATCTAACAGTTTAATCGCTCAAAAGAGGATAGAACGAACTGAGAACAAGAAGACCAATTATGAAGGTAGTACAGTTAATCATATACAAAACACTAAAAATTCAAAAGCAAGATTTATACACAATCTCGAGACATCACAAACATGCAACAAAATCAAATTTCTATAGCAAAAATGTTTAATCAAGAAAACATTAAAAAGATAAAGATAAAGCAAAAAAAAAGTACCAACAGACGAAGCAAAACATCGCACTTAGAAAATACAAAATGAAGTCAAGAACAAAGAAGAAGGTAAGTAAAACATAATCATAGATCTGATAAAGGGTAAAAACAGATTGCACAGCGGATTCATGTTAGAGAAATAAACGAAACATCAGTTAAGATCCAAACACAGCAGAAACAAAGAAGCATGAAAAACAATCAAACCCAAATAAGACAAAGACTAAACAAACTGGTACCTCGTAGAGATCTAGAAGAGACTCATGAACTTAACTTGAAAGCATACTCCAAGATGCAGAGAAATATAGGAAATGAGAAATTGAAGAAGAAAACAAAAAAAGAGAGGTGACGACGGCCAATGGCAACAACAAAAATAATAAATATTTTATAAATGATAAATACATGTATAAAGAATCCGAAAAGTTGGTGAAAAAAAATAATACATAATAATAATTTGACAGCGCGGACAGAGTTCTGTTGGTGGGACCCAGTCGACGTCGTCGGCTCCGTATCCTCCGAGCCGCGCCGGCTCCGTAGCCGATTTGTCACGAGTGGTCATCATCCGGTTTTGTGGTTGGGATGGTAGAAGGACACAACACTAACCCACAAGAGACGTACACAAAATGGGTTTTGCTCGGATATTATTGGGGGCGTAGATCTCGGGCCCTAACAATACCAGTCGTCTCTTACACTTATTTAGGGTCAACACATCGGCTTGGGCCCCTCAAATTTATATTAAATTCAATTTAGCTCAATATACGATTTGAATAAATCCACTCGTAGTTTAATTTGATATTGAATAACCTGAATTTGTACCTATATAATTTGGCTCGACTCAAAAATATGTTGTATAAGGTATAAAATTTTTTATCATATTTATCTTAAGTTTTTTAATATAAGTATAACCAAATCACAAAATATTATATATAATATCAAATTTAAATAAATTTATCCATTATTAAATCATGTTTTATGCATAATTACATCAAACATAAAATATTTTAATTATAAATTAAACTTTAATATGAATTATATGAAAAAATAACATTAATAAATATGAATTAAGGTAGTACGGACTCAAGTTGAATTCGAATCAACTCAATTTTTTTTACTGTATTTAAACAAACCAAATTTGAACAAAATAAAATTCGACTCGACTCATTAGATGATCTGTTTTAAAAGTCGTGGCTAGTGATTTTTCTCGGGGCCTGATAACCTAGTGATAACCTAGAAATAGCTAATGGACATTTCACATTACCCCCTCCAATTAACTCTCTCTCATAATTTCATGACTTCTATCCCTATTTCACCCCTAATTTTTTCCTCGACTTTTGAGCTGTTCCCCCCTTCCTCACCCCCCCTTTTTTGTCGCCAGCTGGCAATGGCGAAACATCGAAGCCATGTTCTTGAATGCTATCTCTTCGATGTCTTGCTTGCCACCTCCATCTTCAATCTTGTAGGCACCATCAACAACGAGCCCAACACTGCACATGGCCATTATGTCACGACATAGCCCTTCCGATGCTACAATGTTGTCACTACTTTTTTCCCCCTCCAAACCCTCAACACAACCGCCAAGCCCTTGTAGTTGGCGATCTCGGCAAAAGCCACCGAACCCTATTTCCTTATTCAAGAAGCACACAAAAGCAGCATTTCCTAGACTAGATAGCTTGCAATATTCTTTTTGTCACAACAAGGTGTGCAGGTTCTGTTACTTGTATTAAGTAATAGTCAACACTATGTGTTGGGCAAGGGCCAAAGGGGTGGAGTAGGTTTGTGAAGGAAACTTCAAGACCAGTGATGTGGTGGTGACCCCAAATCCGGTTCACGCTCATGAATCGAACCGGCATGTTACGGCCCCGGTAAGGTCGGCTAACCCGAACCCAACTCGTACGGATCCAATCTCGGCATCTTAAGATGAAGATACAACTTATCATACATGCATGAATGCGTAAAACCCTAGCAGGATACTACATGGATGACTTAACAATCAATCACACACAATTATAGTTACGATAAGGTTAATGAAAATTCTAAAATATAACGAACAAAGTTTCCCCTAAAAATGCAATTAGGGGCCACCCTGTCACATCAACATATACAACTATATAACTATAAATCAACAACTTTATTCACACGTGATTCTAATCTACTATAAGCATCTTTCTCTAAATCTTGGGTCTCAGCCCACCTGTGCCCACTATTCATTATTCACATCATGGCATCACTGTAACACCCCGACTCGGCTCACCTTTGAACCGACCCGGAAATGCTACCGGCGACCGAACCGTTCGATAATCTACTAGA
>JAVDBV010052798.1:0-12696 GCA_032619315.1 Piper longum
CTATATAAGTTTAATATGACCTTAATAGTATTTACGAGACGAGCCGAGCCGAACATTTTTTCGAGGTTGAACACATCGAGTTCGAGTTTCGAGCCGAGTCGAGCCGAATACTCCTTTGCTCAAGCTCTGTTCGTTGTTCAACGAGCTTATCTATTTCGAGCCGAGTATTTTTTCGAGCACAAAATTAACGAGCACGAGCACGAGCCGAACCGAGCCGAACACAAAAAGCTTACGAGCAGGCTTGGCTCGTTTGCACCCCTATTTACACCCGTGCTTAGTCCTCCCCATCCGGTCGTCAGTTTTATTTGGGCCCATCATACACGTGACGGGCCCCCACTGAAAGATCACTAGCCATTCGGCCCACCGACGGCCCGGCCCAAAGGATTCATTTGCTGTCTTCCCTCTTTGTCCTCGTCTTCTCGCCTTCCCCAAATCTTCGACCGCCGCCGTCGCCGACGTCGGAGAGGGGTAGGAGGAGATGGCGTTGAAGTTTCTGAACAAGAAGGGATGGCATACGGGCAGCCTCCGCAACCTGGAGACGGTCTGGAAGGCCGAGCAGAAGCACGAGGCCGAGCAGCGCAAGCTCGAGGAGCTCCGCAAGCAGATCCAGGAAGAGCGAGAGCGCTCCGAGTTCCGCCAACTCCAGGAACAAGCCGGCCTTGTCCCGTCTGTGTTCTCCTTCTTTACTTTTGATTCATAAAAATTGAATCTTTCTTTCTTTCTTTTTTCCCTCTTTTGGTTGTTGTTCTAACTGTTTCCCGAATATCTGTTGCAGGCGGCAAGAGCGATTGGATTTTCTGTACGATTCGGGACTGGCGGTGGGCAAGGGGAGCAATGAAGGATTCAGATCGGCGGAGGTCCTCCCTGGGACTGAAACGGGGCCTAGTGCTGCCAACAACAAGGTTAGGTTTTGATGCCCTCCCCCCATCTTTTCCTCTTCTCCTGGGTAGTAGTTGTCTATTTGAAGCATGAAATGTAGAAGTTCCGATAACCTGTGAATTATCATGAACAGGGCATTTTATTGGGAAACTATTGTCGAAACCTAGCAATTTTATCTTTTTGCCACGGTTCTCTTTTGGATGATTGGGAAGGGATGCTCCATGTCGAAGAGAACCCGAATCTGTTGATTTCTTGTTGTGTGGAGTTTTGTTGTGTTTGGTTTTGAAGGAAAGGAACATAAGTTGTTATTGGCTAATTGAGGGGCTTTTAACATAATACTTTGATTATGTTCTTTGTATATATGCAATTTTTTCACCTAATTTTAAAGCTACAGCATTTGATGCTTTCTTTATATTATAAGCTGTGTGTCATCAACCATTCTGTTTTTACTTGTTGCTTTTATATATTTTGTTATGTGTATATTGATATGTATTTGTATTTTTTATGTGTGAGACGAAGATGGTTTATTAGTATCATTGCTCATGCCTGTTGATGCGGATGATTTCTATGCAATTTTTTACAGCAATCATCTGCTCCTGGAGCATTATTTGAAGAGAAGCCTCAGTCGGCAAATGATGCATGGAGAAAACTCCACTCTGATCCTTTGCTTCTAATACGGCAACGAGAGCAGGACGCACTTGCTCAGATTAAGAACAATCCAGTCAAAATGGCCATGATTCGCAAATCTGTAAGCTATCTTTGTCCTTAGTACTTCTTTTATTTATTTATTTTGTTTTTTTTGGCTGTAGTAGTTGGATTAGTAACCTTATCGAATGAGGTGGATGCTTTGGTTTTATTTTTTCAGGTTGAAGAAAAGAAGAAGAACAAGGAAGAAGAGCGCAAGCGGAAAAAACATAAGCATAAAAAGAAGAAGCATTCTAAGTATTCCTCAGAAGGTGACTCAGATTCAGAACGATCTGCTGGTGAAAAAAAAGATAAGCATAAAAGGTATCGGGATGAGAGCGACCATAGGGATGAGAAGAAGCATAAGAAGCATTCCGGGGAACCTCATTTAGATGTAGAAGGGGATGAGAGTGAGCAGGATAAATCTAGAAAAAGAAACTATCGTCATAGGGAAGATGAGTATTATGACAGGTCCAAACAATTGAAACACCAATCTGGAGATCGATCTGGGTCAGATGCTAGAGAAGAGGAGGGCAGAAAAAGCAGCCATTATAGAGAATCGGATACCAGCAGAATGTCGAGACACAAATCAACAACAGAAAGTGATCCATACACTGAAAGAAATTCAAGCAAAAGAAAGGAAGATCAGACAGGCAAGTACGGCGAAGATGGCAGTCGTGGTGGCCATACTGCAGATCATCAATCTGCTAAGAGTATAGGAACTTTAAACTCCATTAATAGCACTCACTACAAGCGCCCGCCGCGGGCTCCAAAGCTATCTGCAGAAGAAAAGGCTGCCCGGGCTCGTGAAATGCAGCTTGATGCAGAGGTTCATGAAGAGGAGAGATGGAAGCGGCTGAAGAAAGCCTCTGAAGCAGATGCCCGGGAAGCTGCAAGGAATGCAGTACCCGGAGGCCGAAATTTCTTGGATGCTGCCCAGAAGAGCATTTATGGGACAGAGAAAGGAGGGAGCTCTAGTGTAGAAGAGAGTGTACGTCGCAGGGCATATTACCTGCAGGGTCGGTCATCTCATGATGGAAATGCTTTCCGTCGATAATTGAAGCTGTTTGCATTTCGTTGTAATATGTAATTGAAATTGTTTAGTGTCTTTTTTGCTCGGGATTTTCTTTTCATAGCCTTATTGTGATGCCTTTTATCCTTAATAAAAGGTGATTGTGTTAAGCTTGTATGCTCCAGACATCCTGAGTCTAAGCAGGTTGGTTTGTTTGGCCGACTTCTTTGCGATCGCAATTTAGATTTCTACAGGTGAGCAATCTTCGGCAAGCAAACGGGGGGGCCTGTTTGTACTCTTTTTATTTTTTTGGGTTAACCTGTGTCTGCACCTGTGAGCCATAGCTTTAGACAGCACTATATTTTCTTGACCTTAATTACAAGTTCTAAAATGGATTTATAATTTATGTACATGAAAAATAGCTTTTCCCTAAGGCTCTTTTTTTCCCATGCCTTTCTCTGGACCTAAGGTTTACAAGTAATCAGCGGATCAACTCTCCTTACGTATCAGACAAACAAACAATGAACGAATGGTTAAAGATAGACTTTTCCTAAGTCCAGATTTACTCCTCTGCCTGCGGTCGCGTTGCTTTCTTCCCGTCAGAAAGATTAAGCATTTACTCGAACATGAGTGCCAGGGTCATCAATTGAACATTCACAGTGGAAATTCCTTTTCAAGCAAATCAAGATTCCGTGAATCATAAGCTTCAAGTAAGTCAAATCAACGAGCATTTCTGTGAAAATGAACAACGATCATGAAGAGTTCGACCATACATAATCAATACAGTACCCTTCCTGCTAAATTTTTTAAATGTTATTAAATGAAAATGAGCAAGGTTTGATTATCAAGTAGCAAACACCATTGGTCCTGCCGAGCATCTTTAAAAGATAATATCATTATAAATTATGTAGTTCACAAACCTGTGTCGCCAAAAACCACAAATTACTATCTGCCATCAGATTCATTGCAAGTGCCCTCACAATACATCGGATTGAATCTACAAACATTGCCTTTACATTGCAGAAAGTTTTTAGTTTAGTCACAAGTTTTGCTATCCAACGCAAGTAGATCAACTTAAAGCAGGAAGAATAAGTATAGGTTTAACTCCTTGATTGCATCACCACTCAAAGAACATTCCTATGTACAGATCCATATGCAAATAGACATGATGTCAAGAATTGTAGAAGAACGTTCATGTGCCACACAACTAATAGTTTGAATGAAAACCAGGAAAGTAATTAGTTATACTAGTTAAGAACAATTGCAGAAGAACATACCTTGTATGAAAAGCCGATTCCCATATTTGTCCAGGCACGAACATAATTAGGTTTCAAATCTAAAGCCTAATAATCAGCAGCAGAACGGACTTACATAAATCAGCATAGTACAGTATTAAACTAAAACAACGTATAATTCTAAACATGAAAAATAAATCTAAACAATCATACTGTATAAAATCCTATGGACGCGGAAGGTGTGGATTCCACATGGATAGAATGAGGAATCCCAAATACGTAAAATTTTGAGTCCAATCCGAGTGCAGGGGTATCCACATATTTCATTCTTAAAATCCTTTTCCTTTAACCAACCTAATCTAGTTCGATATAATGGGACTCACTTAATCCTATGGTTGCAGATGGAGCTCGTCCACATCTGCATATATTTTTCACTCCCAACCATTTAAAAATTAGAGGATGGTAGCATTCCTAACAAAGAATTTGTCCTACAAGATCTCCTGAAATTCACCAGTTAAAGGCAGGTCATATAAAACTCATTTGCCAGGAAATTATACCACAAATGTGACTCATAAGTTTTTTATGAACCTCTCTTCAATGCACAAGTGTTTAACCTCTTAAGTCTTGACTATAAACCTATACATAGGAATGTCATCACGTGTTGCACTCTAGCAAATTATGTAGCACTCCAAGCACTTCAAGGACATCAACATAATCAGGAGACATCTTAGCAGCCTCATAATACAACCGAGCAACCTAAACCACAAAGAAAACCACCATTTTCATGAAACACATAGAAAGAACCTATAATAGAAGATGTAAAAATCATCTTCACCATCATTGTCACCAAATTAGCAACCATTTTCAGTCAATCTGATGCTTAAACAAAAAAATATAAACCCTAAGTCCATCACTTTTAGACTAAAACGATTTTCATTCAACAGGTTCCCAACACAGAACTAAAATTATGCCAAAAACTTCACCAAATCTCTTACATCAGCATGTAAAGGACTGTAGTTGGCTTGATCCAAAGAGACTAGTTGCCCATATTTTTTATGATTCTGGATCCATTGGAATAGGTAAAACAATGCGGTAGGTTTCTCAATCTCTGCCAGAGAACGTCGATTAATCAATTACTTAAACATAACAATTCGATATAAACTTGCTAGAATTGTGCGAACAATAGCAAAAGGATCCAGGTACAGTTGCGAAAAATGAAGTAAATTATTCTAAACATTAAAAAGAGGCATCTAAAATTTAAACTAATTACAAAATCAGAAATTCAGAATGCTCTACTATGTTTTCCACCGTAATTCAACTATGGGCATCAGCGGAAAACATAAGCACCGAAAGTTGGTAACCATATTTGGGGGGTTTTTTTAGACACTGGAATTTTCATCAGAAAAAAGTCTATACTGAGTCATTATAAAATTGGTGTAAAACCAAAATATTCTTGTAGTTTGAAAGAAAAAATAATCTATCAAAAAAAAATACTTGTTTAACATTTATAATTGTTCATCGCACAAAATAAAGTACTGCATTGATTTTTGCATTTTAACTTCGCATGAGTCCCCAAACTAATTCTTTTTTATAATAATCATTATATAAAATGCAAGGAAACACTTAAACTAATATTTCCATACATTAAAAAGCAAGGAGTGAATAAACTCAAACTGGATAAAGTAAAAAATGTAGAAGAATTTTTTTACTGACCATTTGCATGACTAACGCCAAGAGCAAGAAGAACTCGAGATTCCTTGGATCTGTTTCATGAGAGCATAACAAAGCTGCTATACCCTGCAATAGAGTTTTCCAAAAGGCAAAAATAAAATATCAGATTTCATTGCCTCTAATAAGGGGAATGGAACAACAATCCTAATTATCACTTCATTTTAAAAATATTTTCCTATTTGCCCATCATTGTTTCTATTTTATTGTCATAGACGACTAAATATGAAGAATAAGAATTTTTGCACAACAAATAATATAAAGAATTCAGTCACGTCATGTATTACAGACAACCACAAGGCCCGCGTAACAACCAAAGAGGCAACATTACCATTGTTACTTCCATCAATGGATGTTCTTGAGGAAGCCCATAGTGGAAAACTGAATTCAAACTCATTCATCGTAAAATTGAGCCATGATTATCTTTGTCCAGACTTCTAAGGTGAACATAAATGCAACAGCCAGCACAATGATCTTATCCCATCTGTGTGGGTTAGCATTGACATATTTGGTCCAATCATATAGACGACTATTTTCTTATATAAAAATATAAGATAATGGAAAGCTTCCTTGACCTGCTGACCATCATCATTCTCAGCATGTGTAATTCCCAATAGCCTCCAACCTTCAGCATAATCAGGATTTCTTAAGACTTCCTCTTCTAGAGCAAGCACAGCTTCACTCAGAAGACCATTATAGAAAAGGTCCTTTCCTTCTTTGAAGTGGATTTGGATGACCGAGATATGGGTTCATATCAGAAAAAACATAAACCGAGCTTGCACCATCAGATACCCACTTGTAAGACTGGTGCTTCTCAGTGAGGTACCAGTCAAAATCCATTTTTAAGATAAAGAAAGAGAGCAACCACAATATGGAGTTGTTGGCGATATCATGACAACAAAAACAAGAGTTCAGAATTTTCCCATCAAACGAATTCGCTCATTCATCAGCAGCAGTGTCCGAAAAAACTTCATTTACTTGTTGAATGAACTGTTCTCCCCATTCTGAAGAAACAATTCAAAGAGCTTATTCAACCACTGATCTTCAATAAGACCATAGTGAACCTGATCGGTAGCGAATTCTCTTGCCCAGGCATCTCCACCAGAGTTCTGAAGACAGGCAACATCAAATCATCAGGAATGCATGATGTCAGATACCAGATAATTAAGTAATCCCATTGCAAAACTATCGATAGATTACACATGTAAATAAAAATTTATAAAAAATATGTAAAATGAGGGAAGTGATGAAAGATATATCAAGCATTTTGAGGAAAGAAATCAGTGTAGTCGAGCTATGGGATAAGTACTGATATAGGAGTAGTTTGTTGTCATATATTGTTTACCTTTCAACACACTAAAAAGTATTAAAGTAGGGTGGTCCATCATGCCTCTTTTTCAAAGTTTATCATGAGACACTACAAATCTTCTCTGCATCTCTAAAATGCGTAATAAAAATCCACTGCATGCCACTAATCAGCCTAGTAAAATAATCAAGTCAACTGTTTTTCCAGCATAAACAAAGAAAGTTAACTTTCCAGAAGCATCAAACAAGAAAAGAAAAGTTTTAATAAAATCTTTGAAAGCTACGTACGAATAGGCAAAAAAGATCAGAATCGAGTTAACTTTGGTGATCATCCTAGCAAGAGCAGTAAAGTGTAAACAACAAAAAAAATCCATGTTGCTGTAATTGTTCTGGTCAAGAACAATGCATACAAACATATGATCAATGCAGAGGTTAAACAAGAATAACGTATAGCTTACATCTTGATGTAAAATCTGATCATCCCACGAACTGAAACCACCATCTTGCTGATGCTGATACTCATCAGCCCATTCTCCAGCGATCCTCGTTGGTCTAATTTGATTGTCGTCCACAATGAACTCTCCATGATTCATTTTTGACACAAGTTGGAGAAATTTTGAGTTCTGGAGTCACAGCAGAATACAAAAAAGAATAGAATAATTGGTTTTTTTATCAAATAAAAAACAAGTAAATAACAAAAATGAACCGTTGAGGACCAAAATATGTCAGAAAGATGAGTTTGATATGCGGTTTTAATGCACTGATAGGCAGTACTCGATTACCAACAATATATTAGTACTGCTACCATTACTTAAATATTACTATTTGGGACTATGTAATAATTTATTAAACGAATTCAGGGTATTAGTCATTCTTAGGTTGAATTTTGGTTAATGAAAAAAGGATTTAATTGTGTTAAAATTTTTCATTTTCCTTGGTGTTCTTCAAAATATCTTCTCAGTCTTGTATGAGATAATGAGTAAACTATGTGCAGTTTGCTCATCCACTCATTTTCTTGCCTAAGCTTGATTCCATGTCAAAACAAATATAACTACTAGTCTACTACACAGGTGCAAGGAATAATGTTCCTAAGATTAGACTAGAAATCAAACCATTATACACAAATAAATGGTTTACTTTCACATAAGCTAGATGTGTGAAGGACACGAAGGACAGAAGGGCACAATGTGTCAATTTTTCCATATATTTTAATCAAAATGATGCAAAGTCTTCCCATACACAGAACCCACACATTTGGCATATAATGTGTTTTATATACAATGAAAATCTCACTTCCAAATATACTTGCATGCACACACGGTGAAACTAAATTCATACAATAACAACAATATTGAAAACCATCTAATTTGTTCTCTTTTGATTCTACATTGTCAGTAAATTTTTGCAAATAGATAAGAAAGCCTACCTATAGTTACGGTGTGAGAAAAGTCCTACTTTACGTATGTGAAATTAGCATTTTGTTATATATACTGCTAATTATACAAATATAATGCAATGTACATGTTTTCTGAAATATGGAAACTAGGTAACAAGAGAAACAGATAATTAGCAGCCTTTCTTCAGGCTGAGATGATCTTATTATAAGCAATCATAATCAAAGAAAATGCTTGAACTATTTAAGTGAGTGCATTCATAAACGCCTTCTTGTTTGAGTAGAAACTTCAGTATTTATTAAACATGGAAAGGCAATTCAAACCTGGAATTGTGGATCATTGCTTTGAGATAATGTGTGTGCCAGCATACGACTGTGCTCTATTACTGCCTTTCTTGAAGCATTTACCTTACCCATCATAACAGTTGAAGCAGCATAATTAAAAGAATGCTTTCATCTAAGATCCTCAGTAAAATATGGACCTCTGTATTTAAAAAGTGGTATGTTGAAAGAATACTGACCTGCTCAAACTCTGTTGCCCAGACATTCACACCATGACCTTGCTCAAATGAATCTGCCGATGCCAACTTCTCATGTGGTTTACTCTGGTAAAACTCAGACACATCCACTGACAGAATGAGGCGCTTGATAATGTGGTGTGCCATGAGATTCCTTCCATTTCTTTTCTAACTCTGGATATCTGTTTAAACTTTTTGACTGAATATCATAGACAATATTCAATGAATGCAGAAGGCCATTTACCTGAAATTAAGGGCAGGCATAACAGAATGTCCAAAAAAGTTATAGGACTAATTTATGGTCATATACATTCAAATGAAGCATACTAGCTCACAAAAATCACAATCACTGAAATCAACAGCAATTTTCTTGTGGCAGACATGTAGTAAACATCAGACCTGTGAATTAATGTAATTTTCACTCTTGTCAGCAAAAATATGTCTGGCCATAATGCTGCTTCGATTGATTATACGCGTGTTGTCTTCTGGAGCTAAAAACAAATTTGGAAGATTCATTGGTAGGAATGGGAGTCCAACCTTATTACTATTTATGAATGACCTCAAGAAATTTGATATAATCCTCTATGGTGGCCCTGAAAAACATAAGACGGGTGAAATATGACTACAACACTCGGCATTACTTTGTATCTTTTCTATACAGTCAGCTGTGCATCTACTGTGCATAGATTTTATAAAATACAGTTCAAAAATAAATAAATAAATAAAGATTACTTAAAGAAAATGGGCTACTGGCTTATGTAAGAAGCAATATAAATGATAGAAAAAATTAGAGTACACTCTTACCTTCGAATGTGAGTTGATTCTGATTGTTTCTACCCTCGTTAAATATCTATCCCATCCCAGAGACAAATAGTTGGCCTTGGACATGGATTGCAGGGCAATTAACCTCCTCCCATGCATCAGGAAATGCTCCATGATCGGCAGAGTGAAAGCTTTCAAAAAAATCTGAGCTATAGGCATCTAGAGGCTTCTGTTGATGTGGTTCAAGCAGATCTGCCAATGGATCTGGTTGACTTATGTCTGCAGAACCATTAGACTGAAATGTCCTTGCTTCAGGAAGCTCTTTCAATCCTTCCTGTTGTTTAAAAAAAATCAATTTTAAACTGACACACATTTGATTTTGTGGACTTGAAATATGTATAGGAAATAAGCTAGTGTAATCAACAATACCCATTCCTTGCCAATGACATAGGGAGAAGTAAACTTTTAAAAAATAATATTATGGTTTCCTTTTTCTTCAAAAAGAAGAAAATAAAAAGATAGAAAACACTACATGGCTGTAGTAATAAGAAAATGTTCTTTTCCTGAAAAGTTATTCACTTAATATTTAACTATTAGATTATACTACTGAACTTGATTGTGTATAAACTTAGTTAACACTATCCACATAAATTCCAGATCCTAAAAGCACTTTTCTTTGTGTGGCTTTATTACTTTCCTGACCTTGCACCAAACAAAATAATGTGCAAGATCCTTCACGTACTATTTTTAATTACAAAATCACCACTATGAGTTTATACCACATGATTAAACTCCTGCATTAGATAGAAAAAATATCTATTTCTTCGTGTATGGATACATCACCTCTTCATGTATTGACATATCACAATTGCTGCAATTAATTGACTTCAAAAGATAACAATCACACTGTGAAAGCAGAAACACTTGCATAGAGAAAGTACAATTACCTGCCCTCGGCATGGCAGACGTGCTTTGCAAAATGAAAGCTATGAATATGATCTTTTCCTATCCCCATTAATAACGAAAATACTAGTAAACAACACATAATACTAATCATCGTTTTGAGACGGACATTCCCATTGCACAACCGCGGACATCCACATAACACAACCACGATGTTTAAAGATCGATTAAAGGTCTGCACTCATCCACATGTCACCATTATTGCAATCGACATCAAAAGATAAAAATCAAACCGCAAAGATTCTTGCAAAAAAAAAAAGCTGCAAGACGCGATCTTTTCAGTTTTGGCATCACCGCCTACTACAAAAAACACTCGCAAACAACACAAAAACAAAGCAGAAACAGAATAGTCACAAATCAGCCCGCAAGGTGCCCACTTACAGACTGAAATCAGGCATGGCCATCCCCAACCCTAAAACCACAATCTCAAATCGAATCCACCCGCATATCACCCACAATTACATCAACAAAACCCACACTAACATCATAATCGCGCCGAATTTGCCTCACTAGACATCAAACAAGCCGCAAATTGAAGGAGGAGTACAAAATTGACTTCCACAACAGCAGCAACAACTGGATCAACAAAGTCGAAAATCGAAACCAATGCGGACGAAATCGATGCCTGCTGCTCCGAGAATCTGGTCAGCGATGCCACCGACGGGTTCGAGGAGGAAGCGCAGTCGACGGCGCAGGCGACGAGCTCCCGCATCGACGTCGCCTTCGATTTTCCGACGGCAAGAACCGATTTTTTTTTGGTTGGAGAGGGGTTTGGCGATTGTGATCGAACTTCTTACGAAGGGGGTGTGAAGTTGTTTCATTTTCGGCGTACCCGCTTTTGCCGGGCTTTTGCTTGGGAGTCAGCGATCGGCTTTCATCCGACGGTTGACGTTCAAAATTGGGATCCTTGGTTAATGGGATAATTTTAGGTGTGCCCGCCAATTGGTTTGCGTGGAAATGGTTGCCCAAAGATGTTGATAGCTTGGGCTCTAAGAAATTCTTGAAAAATCCTGAAATTTTAATTTTAGAAGATTATTTTAGGAAATCTAATATAGGTTGCGAACGTAATCTACAAATATTAATTTTCTTAATTATAAATGGCTTTCACTTGATTATTTTAAAATTTAATTTTTTTATTAACGACCACACTTCTGTATATAACCTTCAGCCTTCTTACATTAAAGATATAGAATTTTTTCATTTTTATCATCATTGAGCCTTTGTTATTGTGTAATTGATTTTAACCCACAATAGTATAATGAGTATAATAATATTTATTTAATTTATTATTATTATTTTTTAAAAAATTAGAGTATACTTCCATTCATATTAGGTATTCTAAAAAAATGGAAAGTTTTACCCATATATCCATAATTATGTCACTCAAATTAAATACTTAGTTTAAAATAATGCAATAATATAAAATAATACAAATTATAATATCACAAGCACCAAAATGACACATAGGAAATTTTTACATGGTTCCTTAGGGTTCAATTTGAATCCCTAAGTCAATCCACAGTGAGATTAGTACTCACAATTCACTATTTCTCCTTGGATTTTACAAATTATACAAAACACTGAATTTTTGCCTCCTCAAAAAAAAAAATTGCCTTTGAGATGCTTGAGTCCAATGTCCTGGTTCGTCTCTTTCTACTCTTTAAATCCTTAAAAAAACCCTACCACTATGTCCAGAGTATCCAAAAACGGTGGGGTAGCAAATTTTGCCTCGATTCAAGGTATAGAAGGCCTTCAAATTATTTCTGAATCCTTAATAGACTAAATTGGACCGTTTTGGGTTGGTTCAAACAAAATAAATTCTGGACCGGGCCGGTGGCGTGCGCAGGATCCTTTTCTCTCTGCGTGCGCCTGTCTGCGGGTGGTGTATGGTGCACCAACTCCAATCGGGTAGCAGATGGGTCTCGGACCCGGTCTTGGTCCGGCCTTGGATTTTCTCACGGGTCTCCGAGTCTATTCACGGGCTAGCTGGATATGGTCGCGGATTGGGAGAGAAGGTTTGGTCTTGGACACGATCAAAAGCGGATGCGGTCAGCAGTAAACGGGTTCGACGTGCCTGGCTGCGGTGTGACGCGGTGGCGGTTTTGGGGGCCTCGGCAGCGGCTTTTCCGATGGAAGAGGGTGGCGGTGGTTACTGTCACGGGGCTGTACTTAGGCAAAATTTTTCGTTCGCCCAGCAGCACTCGTGCGGCGTATTCC